>CAJNDV010003614.1:72247-88605 GCA_905221635.1 Symbiodinium sp. CCMP2456
CATACATTACACACATACACACATACACACATACATACATACATACATACATACATACATACATACATACATGCATACATACATACATACATACATACATACATACATACATACATACATTACATACAAACAAACAAACAAGCAAGCAAGCAAACAAACACACATACGTACATACATGCATACATAAATGCATACATACACATACGTACACATACATACGTACCTACGTACATACATATGTACATGCATACATGCATACCTATAAACACACGTCCATACATACATACATACATACATACACGCATGCATACATACATACTTACATGCGTATATACACACATACAAGTGTACATCTATACACATAATGTGTATGCGCAAACTTACATACACGTGCAGCACATCTAGATGGAAAGTCTCCGTCGTTGACTGAATCTCAAGCTCCACGTAAAATCTTCCCGCACCAAATCAAACCATCTCTGCCTGTCCAACCCGAGCTGAAACCACTCCATCCGTCCCTGCACCCTAAACCCCAAGCCCAGTAATCCTGAACCCCGCGCTACAAACTTCGAAACTCCAAACCCTACGTTTCAAACCCAATCGCTCTAGAACCCGACTCCTTCAAGTACAACCCCACCATCCCATAAACCTAAATCACCTCCCAAAACTCAAAAAACTCATGACAGCCGTAGATTGACACGCCCTAAACCCTAAACTTATAGGACCCCCTGCAAGCGCACCTAGGAGCGAGGACGTCTGCCTCCCATGGCTTTCGAGCGAGAGGTTCATGGGCTTCTTAGAGGGTTGCCTGAACGGTTTAGGGTTTAGGGTCGAAAAGCCTACATTCGTTGGACTCCTGATAAGTACTTCAAACATACATTGCATTCACACCGTAAGGCTGCAATTTGTTTAAGATAGAGGGTTTAGGAATCCAGGGCTTCACGGGGATCGGAGTTTAAAGCTGTTGGTCCTCTTCGGGTGTAGGGTTTGGTTGGGGTGTTTAGGGTCAGGGCTCTACGTTGTAGGGTGAAGGTTTCTCTGAAATCACACTGTAGGATTGACTGATGGCGCTTCCAGTGAGGACAACCCTGAACCCTGAAGCCGTCTAAGCCCCCCGAAGTCATCTTTTGAGGATTCAAACAGCGGTTCCCTGGAGGGTCCTATATAATAAGGTTTCCTCCAGGATTCTTTAAACTTATGGCTTAGCCCCAAAAAGGTTAACCTCTTGAGTTATAGTAGGATTCTATAAGCCCAAAAGGTTAAAGGTTACCTACTCAGCCCCTATAAGTCCAGGTTCCTGAAAGGATTGGTCTAAGGGTTACTGCAAAGTGTGACTATAAGAGCGCCTGGTCCGTAGAAGCATAGACCCGAGGTCGTGAGCTGGCGTCGTGAGCCGCAGGTCCTGCAGAGCTCGTCCCCCAAGCTTCGTGAGTTAGGGTTTAGGGTTCAGGGGGGTTTAGGGTTAAGGGTTTTAGGGTTTAGGGGTTCCCTCTGAGGCCTGAGTCGGGTTTAGCGGTTTAGGCCGGGGCTTAGGGACTATGGCAGGCTTGTCTCTGAAGCTCTTGATTCGGCTTACTAAATATATAGGCGGTTCTCACTATGCTGCTTCTTTTCATCACTATTCCGGTTTGTCTTTTTGTACTTTCGATGTCAGACTTTGCCAATCTGCAGAAACTCGTCGGGTTTCAGAGCGGAAACGCAAGCACCAGCGTTTGTAGGCTTGAGGCTTCCTCTTGGGGAGGCCTTCTTTAAAGTCATGGCTGGTAACTTCGTAGGTAATTACACGCAAGCCGTGGTCCAAATTTCTAAAACTGCTGCTCTCTTGCTACTGTGACGGCCGGTGCACCACTGAGAATCAAGATCTCTTTGTCAACCTCGAGTCCTCAGCCCTAAATATACGAAGCTAAGGACCCGGTCTTTTGAGAATTCCTTTCTTTTTTTCCACACGCAGGCTCCAAGCTTAGGGTTTAGGGCTAACTTATTGGCCTTGATTCGTCGCAGAGGAGTCCATAGAGGATACTATAGGGTCTTCTGCGGATCTTGGCAGGGGTTTGTAGCTGTTATTAGATTTTGGACCCGGGGTCTTAGCACTTTGAGCAGGATCCCGCCAAAAAAAAAAATCCTGGGAGTTGATGTACTGAGGGGGGAGTATCGCCGAGTATTCCGACCTCCAGGCATGATATGAGCCCGGCGAAACTCCTCTAAACACCTTTCAACCCAAAAAACCCTAAACAAAAACCCAGAAACTCCTTATGAAACCCCTGATTCCGACCCGCACAGAGCTACCTTTCAAGCCTAAACCCTAAACCATAAAGCCTAAACCCTAAACCCTAAACCCGAAACCATTCCTCGTCGAGTTCAACGACTGCGTCGCAAGTCAACTGAAGGAGCGAGCTGGCGGCCGTAAGCTCGGTCGCCGCCTCCCAAGCTTAAGGTTTATGGGAGCTAGGGTTTAGGGTTTAGGGTTTAGGGTTTAGGGCTTAGGGTTTAGGGTTTAGGGTTTGATTAGGGGTTTAGGGTTTAGGGTTTAGGGGGACCGTTGGGGATATAGACCCTCTCAATAAGGTCCCATTTAAGAGAGCCCAAAGTAGGGTTCAGAAGGGGTAGCCTTGAAGGGGTACCCCTAATAATACTACCTATCCCAAGCTTAAGGTTTCTTGTTCACAGGATTTAAGGTTTAGGAGTTTAGTGTTCAGGGTCTCAGGTTTAGGGTTCAGGGTTTAAGGTTTATGTAGGACTTTAGTGTTCAGGGTTTCACGTTTAAGGTTCGGGGTTTGCGGGCTTAGGACTTGAAGGTTCAGGGCCTAGGGGGCTTGGGATTTAAGGGCTTCGGGGTTTAGGAGTTATGATGGTCTCGGTTTCGGGTTACAGGGTTTAGGAGTTCAGGGTTGTCTGTGCTCTAGAATGACGCATGTCATTCTCGGATTTTGCCTGCAACGCGATATGGGCCGGCAATAGGCCAAAACAACCCTTAACCGTAAAGGCTGAAGCAGAAGGCATGAGTGCATGGGCCTCATACAGACTCCTCGTAAACCCTACACCGGGACAGATGCCAAGAAGCCCTTAACCCGGGGCCCGTCAGGGCCAGAAAGCCAAACTAAGGAGAAGGCTCTGACTTGAAGAGATTGCTTTCTTGAAGGGGGGGTGTAGGTCCGGTGTCGATTTTTGTTCGGAGGAAGGTTACTGCAGTACAGAGGCCAATGCTATGTCTTGTTGTTCCTCAATATAGTTCTGCTTGAAATATATCCCAAAACCGAGTTTCAATTATTTGGGCCAGTGGTTTGCCGATTACTGTAAGTAGCCCCATGGTTTTGAGCCTACAGTGTATAGAGATCAGATAACCAAAGATCGACACCTTTCATAAGAGAACTCGCAGTGCAAAGGACTTGTTGAGTTAGTTTGAAAATCTAATAAACCCTAAACTCTAAACAAAACCCTAAACCCCAAACCTGAATAAACCCTGAATCATAGCGAACACGTCTAGAACGGAAGGAGACACCGAAGTTCAGCTTCTGGGGATTAGGGTGCAGGCGTTGGGTTCCGGGATTTGCGTAAACCCGAAACCTAAACCCTGAACCCTAAACCCTAGTGTAGGGGCCGAATTAATTACCAATACTATTTTGGGGGGTTCCGTATTAGGGGTTTAGGGTTCAGGGTTCAAGGGTTTAGGGTTGAGGGGGGGCCTAGATAATTACCAACCCCGGATCCCTAAATCCTAAACCCTAAACCCCGGAAGCCTAAAGCCTATGTAAACCCACCTTGCTGATGAGGATGCTCTGCTTCACTTGGTTCCGCAGAGTTTTCGCCAGGACCTAGGCTACAATTTCCGGGAGGTTTAGAGTTTAGGGGCCTAGGCGGGTAGAGGGGTGTAGGATTTAAGGTTTCGGGTTTAAGGTTTGAGGTTGAGGGTGTAGTGTTTAAGGTTTTTTGACACTCACACTCGGACAAGCCTGGCAAGGTCTGTAGCGATATTGGTCAAGAACAAAGCAAGGTTTAAGGTTTCGGGTAAATCATATGATTGGTTTAGGGTTTAGGGTTTAGGGTCGGCGGGAGGAGGGTTCTCTAATTCGCAGTGTCCTATCTAAGGGAGGCCTTTGGATAAGGATCCTACCAGTACCATTCAGCGCAAGATCCTTTTTTTGCTACATGTCTTCCAAACCCCGTCTAAATCCTGGCCCCTGCCTTAAACAACCCTTAAAACCTCAAAGCCCTGAAGCACCCTACTATGAGGGGCCTTAATAATTAGACTAGGGTTTGGGGCTCTGTTTTATATACCACAAATATAGTAAGGAACCCCCCCGAGTAGTATAGGTAATTATTTAAGCCCCTACATTAAACCCCAGATGATAGGATATGTGGTTTGGGGCGTTTTCTGCTCGTGGTGAGGGCTGGAGAGCTTGTGATGTACAGGGTTTAGCGTTCAGGGGTTTAGGGGTTTCGGTTCAGGGTTTAGGTTTTTGGGGTTTAGGGTTCAGGGGTTTAGGGGTTAGGGTTCAGGGTAACGACATGCTTCCGTCTCGCAGCGATCCCGGAAGCGGGGTTTAGGGTTTAGGCTGTGCGCGCAATCCCTACCAACCTGTAACCCGAGAGTCCGAAACTCCCCAACCCTGCACCCCAAAGACCAAGGGCTTAGGGTTTAGGGTGTAGCGTTTAGCCCCAACACTTCCAAACTCCAAACCTCAGAATTTCAGACCTAAACTCCTGCTATTGCGACTGTATTCATACGAAGGACCCCCACAGAACAGTGCTAGTACTTGGTCAGGCATGTATACTAAACCTCCAACGGCCAAAAAAACCCTTGCTGGTGCGATTTTCCCTAAACCCAAATCGGGGGTCTTGATACGTTGAACAGGGCATCGAGGTACATGATAAAGTCTTCTGTTTCTAAACGAACCCTACAAGCAACAGTATTGGTACTTAGCTTCGCACCTGTAATACAACGGTGCTCAAAACCAGACTGTTTGAAAAGGGGGCCTTCTAAATTCAGCCTCGGTTGCGTAGGAGCCCATTGAAACGACCACGAGGTTAAAGACCTGCCAGGAGGATGAGTTTGATTGTTTAGCGTTTTTAATGTCTTGGGGGCTTGGGGTTTAGTGCTTTTTTGGGGTTCATATTTAGAATCCTTTTAGGAAACCCCCAAAAAAGGAACAACTATATGGGGCCTATAGGTAGTGTCTTGGAGATTAAGGTTTGGCGTCTTTAGGGCTTGGGGTTTCTGGGGGTTTGGGGATCTACCGCTGAGGGCCGACATGTCGACCTCCAAGAAGGTGGCATTGAGCTGGTTGAACTGGAAGTCGCCTCATCTAGTAGGGTTTAGGGTTTAGGGTTTAGGGTTTAGGGTTTAGTCAGACTGGTGATGGGGGGGCATTGGGTGGTCACGTAGCCTCAGGGGAACTTGAACGCGAGGTTGGATGTTGATGTCGGCTAAAGCCGTTTCTTACTCGCGGTTTCCTACAGATGAGAGGTTCCGGATACTTTTGCAAAGCAGAGAAAGTCTTTCTCAGATGCCCAAAGACAATCCTGTCCTCCCGGGTAGCTGCTCCTGTAGATCCGCAGTATCATCACCTAGGCTGGCCCGGTAAAACCTCTGAACGAATATTCCTAAATAAGATCCTCTTCAGCTCAGTGATAGAAAAACTGAAAACTATCCCAAAGGCCAGCCACCAAGAAGGGCGGCATGTTGCATAGGGCCACCAGCCAGGGCCTTGTACAGACCATGATGGCAGGGAGCCGGTATACCGCCAACATCAGGACGGACATATGAAGAGCTTGGGGCAGCGTGGTGACCATGGGAGTGGAGATCAAAGTCATGACCGCCATGCCGAAGACAAACCAAACATCCAGCACGCAAGTTCGAAGCAGGCGCGGAAACATGAAGAAGGTGCCAAAGAATACCAAGCAGACATTCGACAGCCAAGCGAGCGCTGGTGACATCCATCTTGTTGTCGAATCTCCCAAGATGTTGATCTGGGTGGCAGTGTTAATAATGAGCCACATGACCACCATGCAGTTGTTGACAGCAAAGGCCATTGCCAATCGCCTTGTGCCTGGGCAGTATGGGCGGCCAAGTAGGGCGATTTCTATATCCATGCCCTACCCGTCCTACACGCCCAGCTACCCTTAACCCTCAAGCCGACCCTGAACTTTTGCATCACTGGGGAAATGCATGCTTCTCTCATTTCGTTCTGCCCTTTAGGAACATGGTTACGAAATTCAATAATATCTCCGTCCTCGGAAGTTGGCGGTTTAGGAACCCGGCTATCTTTATCACGTCCCTACCTTACTTGGCTCAGGTCCATACAAAGAAGTTCGCCCACAAAGAAGTAGTCCGAAGGAATGGCTCAAACCTGCCAAACCCTATACCCAAACCCTAAACCTAAGAACCCTCAACCCTCTTACAAAGACTGAGCTCAACTCATGTTCGCTGCTCGCCGCAGCTGCAGCCTAACAGCCCTACCGTTTGGGGTATATTGTAGTGTGACTCCAGATCTAAAGTAGACAATTGTAGATACATAGATAGATAGATAGATAGATAGATAGATAGATAAATAGATAGACAGATAGATAGGTAAGATAGATAGATAGATAGATAGATAGGTAGATAGGTAGATAGGTAGATAGGTAGATAGGTAGATAGATAGATGGATGGATGGATAGATAGATGGATAGACCCGATCGATGGCTAGTTAGACAAATAGTTAGATAAATAGATAGATAGATGGATGGGTAGATAGGTAGATAGATAGATATGTGGATAGACAGACAGATAGGTAGATGCGGTAGATGTTAGGTCTTCAGATAGATCGGGACCATTATAAACGGGTTCATATTCTGTCTACTTGCTCAAGCCTCTTGTTTACGGTCGCCCAAGTGACGAACTCGCTCCCTGATCAGCTGCTGCTCCTGGAACAGAGACGAGTTTAGGGCTCAGGGTTCAGATTTGCCTAAATCCAGATCTGTTCAGCGTGCACGGGCTATAAACAAAACCCTCTACTTTCTGGATCGAGCCGGTGATGCTCGAATGCAATATCACACCCTAATTCAGTCGGAAGACAACCGTCAACGCGTTAAACCAGCAAAGGCAGAACACTGCCGGACTGGCAGCACATCCGGCAACAAATCGACAGGTCGTGGCTGAAGGGTTTAGTCAGAGTCATGACTTGAATGAAAGGTTTCAAAGGTGCAGGGAGTGGTGCCACCTTCGCGGAGGGCACCGTTCGAGTTTCGGAACCACAGACATCTAGGGAGCCTCAATAACTGGAACAAGGCTTCGCCTACTGTTGTAGTTTCTTGCCTTGAGCAACCCAATGTGTAGTGGACACCAGAGGCACTTACAGCCGGAACACTATCATCGCCCCCCGAAAGTCCCACGCCCCAAAGTCCACAACTTCGAAGCCACAAACCCTAAGCCTGGGTGCCAAACTCTAAACCCGAAAACGCTCTATATACCAGGATACTTCATGTAAGAATCCCCCCCTCCCACACACACACACATACACTTCACAACTGTATCCACGAAACAACCCTTAAGCATAACTATTCCCGAAACCGACACCCTGAGCCCTAAATAACTAAACCCTGTGAAACCTGAGCGGCCCTAAACCCCTATGGGTTCCCCTCCTCGCGGCTAAATTTTTCTGGACTACGCCGCTGGCAGCAGGCAAAGCCTTGGCAGCTCCAGGGTGCCAGGGCTTAGGCTTCGGCTTTCCTGGTTGTCTCTTGCTGCTTTCTCTGGCTCCTAATCACAGAATGAAGAGGTTAGGGTGTTTTGGGTTGGGGCTTGGTGGCAGTGGCTTTAGTTCAGAGTTTGTGCGTGATGGTTCGGTGCTGGGGCTTAGAGGCTTCAATACTGAGTGATCGCATGAACGGCTGTATGGCCGGGACGTTTGTGGAGTCCTAGACCCAAAACCCTTGAGGTGCCTCTGGTTTCACTGCTCCCGAGAATTTGCAGAACGGAGGAGCCCGACCTATACTCGTCGTCGTCGTCGCAGTCGTCGTAGCCGAAGCCGTAGTGGCAGTGTAGTAGTAATAGTAGTAGTAGTAGTAGTAGTAGTAGTAGTAGTACTAGTAGCAGTAGCAGTAGCAGTAGTAGTAGTAGTAGTAATAATAATAATAATAATTGTAGTAGTAGTGTTTATAATAATACTAGCAGCAGTAGCAGCAGCAGTAGCTCTTGTTGTTTGCAGCAGCAGTGGGAGTAGGGAGTAGTAGGAGTAGGAGTAGTAGTAGTGGTAGCAGCGGTAGTACCTGGTAGTGGTAGTGTCGCGTGGTTGCGGTCGCGGCAGGAGTAGCGTTGAATTGAGGCAGTAGCACTACGAGCAGTCGGAATCAAGCGGGAATGTTGGGAATATAGGAGCCAGCAACAATCGCAATAGTACCGAAATAGAACTCAAGACCAATCATGATTGCCACATGGTAGCTCTCTAAATTAGGATTCCTTCTAGGGTCCTTTTCATAAGGGTGCCGTACTATTTGGGGGACCTAAAATGGGACGCTAATGTAGCGCAGGGTATCCTCCGTCTCTAATGCGTAGCCTTTAGAGGCCCTGACTCCATGCAGCAACCTCGGACCCGGCTTAGGCCAGCGTTTTGGGCTCTTGTGCCAACCGGCTAGGATTCAAAGCTTCGGGCTTAGGGCTCCGTTAACGGAGTCTGCGGTTTCCTAGCGTCGGTGCCGAGAAGCAGGATCCGAACCTCTTGGCAAAGTCCCTGATGTCCTTCCGGTGCAGAAACGCCAGCCAAGTAACCTGAGAGCAGGCGACCACAAAGTCTGAGAACATGTTGCAAGAAGAGGCTTGGATGTTTCGGCAATGCTCTCCATCTCCCAGCTCCTTTCATTAAGCTGCGCCTGTTGTTGGTTACGGTAGTAAGGCCAATCATGGCGGCGGTTGTCGTGCTGGCAACGGCAGCCACAGCAGCAGCAACAGCAGGAGGCACTCGCAGCAACTTTCATCTGCCCCTGGCCTTGAGGAGGCAGGCGACTTGTACCGCTGTGCAGATGACCAGCCACGACTCAGTGTGTAGTGCATATGGGTCGAGGGAGCTCTCCATTGTTGCGGAGGAGACAGGCCACGATCTAATCGGGGCTGACGACTTGTGGAAGAACCCTGACTCCTAAACATGCGTAATGGCTTATGCGCATACGAAATATCGCCGTCCCGAGTCTATCTGTTGCGTCGTAGAGACTTGACACAACAAGAAAAAGCTGCGGATCGTGAATGAAGGCCGTGCATGCAAGGTACTTCCGTATATACATATATATATATATATCTCTACAAGTACATATATTTCTATATATATATATATATGGTGGTTATTGTTTCACACGTTGCTACTAGTTTAGTAGGTTGATCTTAATGAGCATGGCGAGACTGAATCATGGATACTCTCCCCTTTGGGGTTGAGCGCGGGATGTGACGTCATCTTCGGGGTGACTCAAGGTTTGTAAAGCTGCGCCAGTATGGGCACGGACGAGTACACCAGTACCCCACCGAACCTTGGCAGAATTGATCAAGTTGCTCAACTGCTATTTGGATGTGCTAGAGCTGTCCTAAACCCTAAACCTCTACACCCTAAACCCGGGTCTTTTTTGCGCAAAGCCCATGTCGTGTACCACTCAATTGCAAGCTTGCTGCTTACCGAGGCTGGGTACCTGTTGAGGGGTAGGAGGTGCCAGACCCTAACGGCCCGGCTCCACATAAGGATCACTTACTTGTTGTTAGGATTTAGGGTTTAGGGTCTTGATCCTTGCGCTTCCCATGCGGATTTGAAGGGAAAGTGCTTTGGCATGAAGACTTGTAATTTAATTGCACATCCCTTCTTGCTCTCAGATGCGACGATTGTTTCTACAGTTGGCATCCGCACTGGTACGGTTGTCGCCGTCGCTAACCACTGTTCGTCTTCTGGGGAATTTAGCTCCTTTGCGCATTCAGCTTATTCTTGTTGCTGCCGCTGCTCCGCGGAGGAGCAGCTTCAACTACCGCAGCCGAAACACACGTAAGTCCCCTTTCCGTCACACTCCTGGCCCTCAGCTTCGTCGTAAACCCTTAACCCTAAACCCTGGACCGCTGAAGATTTTTTGTGTCCAGCCTGCCCAATACAAGCTCCCGCAAAACCCTAAACCCCCAACCCTACACTCACACAGTGCTCTATGCCTTGAGCTTCTGCTGGCCGACTAAAGTCAGCACCTAAGACTGTCGGAGCCGCTTCTTTTATCAAGGTGCTACGAGGGTCTGAGACGGGTTTCAAAAGCTTTGTACGGGTTTCGTAGGGATGTGATAGGGGTACTGCAAGGGTTGCATAGGGATTGACACCGGGGATATATGATATACGGTGAAGGATTCTGTGGGTTTTTCCTGGGTTTCGGGTTGGGATTCACTGCTGGTAGACCCTATCCCTAAACCCTTAACCCAAAACCCCAAAACCCTACACCTTGAACCCAAGCCAATAAAGCCAATCCAGACCTGGAAGTTTCCACGGACTTGGCCAAACTAAATCTCACGCTGTACACCCGAGGGCTACACAATCCTCGTAAAGCTCAGACACAACCTCAATTGAACCAACAAATTCCAAAACAACTCGCGAAACCCCAAACCCCGAGGTCCGAAACCCTAACAAAACCTGAAACCCTGCAGAGGCTTGCCCAAGGCGCTCTCTGCATGTGATCGACCTTGGCAAGTAGGTCGTCGACAGCGTCACCGAACCTCCATGCCCGGGCCGGAGCGGTCCCCGCACTTCTTGGGCTTAGTGTTTTGTTTTTGGGGGGGTAAGAGCTTGGGTTTAGGGTTTCGACTTTAGGGTTTAGGGTTTAGGGTTTGTTTGGGGGTAAGAGCTTGGGTTTAGGGTTTGTTTCGGGGGAAAGAGCTTGGGTGCGGCGTTCTGATGCGATCTGGGGCATTGGGGATTAGGGCTTTGGGGTTGTGAGGGTTTGGGGTTGCGTAGTGGGCCTGCCGGTTTCGGAGTTCAGGTTTAGTTGGGTCCTCTGAGTCTGGGTAGAGCTTGATTCGCAGGGCTGCGAGCGTGTTTGCTTGTTCTATGGTGCTGCGTGTGATAATGACTTTGCTCATGGTAAGTTGCTCCCTGGCTTGAGCGATTGCGCAAGAAGCATGACAAAGATGGTCATAGATATACAACTTTCAGTACTCATGACACTTGCGACATTATTCCTGATGCTCTTAATCAAGCCCTCCAAGCTGGTTACAATTCATTCATGAGGGCCCAGCACAATCGGATGTCGTTTATGTAAATTACACAACTGCGACGAGAGCAACAGGAATTCGTCTAGAGTCTAGATGCTTTAGGACGGGAGAAGAATCTGGCATGAGCTGTCCGCTGGATACGTACTTTGATTCGAGGAAACATGTCCAGATAGTTTTCCCAAGCTAGGCGAACCAGACTCGCTTTCTTGCTTTGAGGAGCTCTTCATACAAACAGCTTATTGCAAAACAGCTTAGATCGATTAGCTAGTGCAGGTAGCGTGCGGACCTTCCAGCGTCGCTCATTGCAGCTGAAGACACAATTAGGCTGCAGGAGCAATGCAAGTTATGGAAAATCACAAGGGGCTTCCATCAATCATTCAGCCTGCAAGCCTTACTGTTGCATTTTCGGATAATCGTACGGTTGTTGCCACCACCAAGGGTTACCAGTGTTCCGAGACCTAAGGTGCCAAGAATGATTCGTGCTGCTGGTTGTTACGAGACTTCAACAAGTAATCCGTCCACTGCTTGCAAAGGGGCGGAGCTGTTTCGTCCAGGATTGCCTGGCACGCGGATATTGGCACGTGTCTGAAGATCTGTGAGATGGAGCAGGTACTACGAGCAGAGACGAGAAGAGAGCACCTTTTTGCAGCAGGCTTCTCTCGCCCGGAACTGCCGTCGCCGAGAAGAGAGCACCTAAACCCTAAACGGCCCTAAACCGTAACACCCAGAAGCCCCAACAACTTTAACAAAACTCCTCTTCGACGTCCTCAGACCCAAGCAGCGACTGCACCATGCCCCGGGACCCTTTGCAATTCTACGGTTTTTTGTGTTGGGTTTTGGGGTAAGCCACCTTCTCTGAAAGGCTTTAGGTGAAGGTTCGAGTTCAGACCTTTCGGGTTCAACTCCCGGTGCTTTGCAGACTGAGACAATTCTCCTCATTCCTGGGTCGACCAGACCTGACGGAACTTTCTGGATCCCTACAGGACATGCCCGGACATTCAGGGACTAGCTCGACGACCTGGCCTAGATCCCGAAAACCCTGGAATCTAAACCATTATCCAGCCTTGAAGCATGCATGTTTGTGAACCCGTGCTTGTGACATGTGTGAAGCACCAAGCATGAAGGGCTTGGGGGTATATTATACTATATTATAAGAAGGAACCCCCAAAACCTTTTTCTAACTATTAAGGCCCCCATGTTAGCTTCTTGCGAGCTGGCGACTTCGAGATCCTGGAGCGAAGCCCCTGAAACTCCGCATGGGGGCTTCAACCAGGGGAACGAACTCAGGATAGCGGCAGACGACTTCAAAAAACTCCTGCAAATAATGATAACCATCCTCTCCGCTAAACCATTTGGGCTCTATGTGGAAGTGCCCTCAACTTCTAAAGCTGCCACATGCCAGGTTGACCCGGATGTCAGTCATGGCTTTGCTGTCCACGTCCAAGAGCTGCTGAAGAAGAGCGACACGCTGGATGCCTCTCTGCGATGAATGCCAAGAGAGATTACTTTCGTTGTATAATTCCTTTAGATTTACATACTTCCTATCAGCATATACACCAACACCATTGCTATCGCCGCCCTTTGCATGGATGCGACATTTCGAAGGAAGGCGCAACGTTCAGAATCATCATTGCGAAAAATGAGGCAACGATATACTCGCAGCTGCTAGCTAACATGGCAAGTGTTCATCTAAACTGCAACGTCTAACAACGTGAACACTCCGGAGCCCGGAGATTGCAACACAAGAACAACGCGAATCATCATGGTCGGTGTTAAGAAGATTTAAGAGGCAAACTGGGACATCAGAGCCTCAAATCCGGTGAAAAGATTTTGGTCTCGGAAACTTCAAGCCAAGCCTTCCGTCAGTCGGTTATTTGAAGGGTTCAGGGTACATGCCTATTGCAGCTTACAACCAGTATGGAGGTAATGCATTATATATATAAAGATAGACATGCTTGTGACTATGTACGTATATGCCTGACAGAAGTGCTACAGTCCTGGGATTCTATGTTTGCTTCTTCTCACCTCGTCCCTCGAGGAGCCTACACACACCGACGTGCTCCTTGCCCTAAACCCTAAACCCTAAACCCTAAACCCTTTTTTAAAACCCAGACTCTGTTGATCAGCTGGGAAGCAGCACTGCATGATTTCACGCCCTAAACCCTAGACCCTAAACCCTATACCCTTGCCTGCATCGATCCCAAGGAAGAGGGGTCCGGAAGGCGAGCCATTCAACGCTTCGTCGGCCATCGTCAGACCTGAGCACAGGCTGAACTGGGAATATTGGCGCTTCAGTAGGTAGAGTAGGGTTTGGGAGCCTATCGTAATATAAGTAGAATAAGGAGCCCTGAGGAAAACTATTGTCCTTCGGGCTTCAATCTTGCTTGTCTTTCCTTCAGGTTCATGCTTGCGGTACGCAGCCTTGTCACGTTGCCTCGCGGCCAGGCAAAACGATGTGATCACACAATATACTACGGCACCTTATTAAAAAAGGACCCTAAAAGGGACCCTAATTTGGAAAACTACCCACATACATCTGCACGGTTCACCCGTCTGCTTCCCCAGTCGTGGAGGCCTCTGAGCTCAAGTCCTTGCCCAAGCCCAAACTCGACTTGCATGAAGCTTCTGGCATTATAGTCACTATAATCCGTTTTTTATTGAACCCAGACTCAAATCCTAATCACTATAAAACATTACATGAAGAAGTGCCTCGGAATCCGGAATCGAATGTCTCTGGCATCCGAGCGGCTGTGGCACAAAACCTCCTGGACAGCCACCGTGAAGGTCTCCGACCTCTGCTTTCTCTGCACATGCTTCTATCATTACTACTATGACTCTTGCTATCATATTCCCATTATTGCTAATATTATATTTAGGGTTTAGGGCTTAGGGTTTAGGGTTTAGGGGTTTAGGGTTTAGGGTTTAATGCTTTGATTTATCAATATATGATATATAAATATTGATTGAACCCCTCTTCAGCCTCCAGTCCTCGAAGCATCCCTCGGAGGGTTTACGTATTGTAGGGCCTGAGTGCTTACCAATATTGGTTTTGGTTGGCATAACCTACCACATCCCTCTACGATTTTGGGAGTTCCTTACAAATCCTAGTAACTATAGTCTAGGGTTTAGGGTTGAGGGTGAGGATCTATAAGTCTTAAGGTTCGGGTTTAGCTTCTCCTCCTCCAAGGAGGGACTTGTCCTTCCAAAAGCCCTCCACTTCCCCTTTCAGGTAAGCGAACAGTAAAATTCTTCAAAGATCTCTACTCAAACAGCACCTTCGAGCCGTAAACTACCAACAATGAACACTAAATTTCGGGCCTAGGATTGTAGGGATTGATGTTTGACGGTTTAAAGGTTAAGCAGCTTTAACTTAAGATGCTAAGGGGGCTAGGGAACCGGTTTAGGGTTTAGGCTTCCCAAGACCCTTAACCCCAACTCAATATGTCAGAACACTGCAACAAAGGCCACGACCGAGTGTAAACTACGAAGACGGCGGCCAGACCAGCCTGAAAGGAGCAAGACACAGGGGTTGCCTATAGTATCCTGTAGTTGGTGTAGGGCTTCATCTGGATGGCAACTAGTTCGTTAACGGTTTTTGTGCAAGGTGTCGTAAATTTGGTCGAGGGATTGAAATTGGCCTAGGTGGGGCTGCTCCGCTGATGGTTGGAAAGGAAGTTGTGTGATCAGAATAACTGGTGAATGCTGCCCCAAACCTTCCCGATGCATCTGATGGATTTGAGCACCCCTCTCGAGTTGGTGTTGTGTTTTTCGTTTCTTGCGATAAGTCTCGAAAGCCGCCGCGCCTATCGACGACTTTATCCCTGGAGCTTTCATAGTGAATGGGCTGGAGTTCGTCTCCTTGTTCTAGAGTTTAGGTGGGGTTCCAGTGCCGAGCACGAGTTTTTTTGAAGCCTCATGGTAGCTGTTCGACTTGGAAAAAATTCTGCGGATGGTCAACGCCTGCCACTCAGGGGCACCCCTGCTGTGCTTTCCATATTGATTCAGTCGCTGTGTGCCGAAGGTTCAGGTAAATTTAAATAAACCCTGAAAACCCACAGACCCTCAGCCTGCCAAAAACCTGAACCTAAGACCGCAGCTCCAAACGGGCCCTGCACCGTCAGTAGAAGATACACTGCGGCCCAGGAGCAATGACGCCAATGGGCACCTGAGACAAATGTTGGCCCAGCACTGTGGTTTTGCGAGTTCAGAAAAGTTCCTGTGCTGCTTCGAGAATTCCAAAAAAGCTCGGGCACACAACGGGTTACGATGTGGCATGAATCTAAAGCCTGACTGAAACATTCGCCTCGGCCCCGGCCGGAGTGGTCAGCGGCTCCTTGCCCCCAATGTCCCCCAACACGGTTTCGGGTTTAGGGTTTAGGGTGCACTCTTAACCTCCCAATTAAGCCCATGATGTGGAGACTATTGTTCAGGGCCGAGGCAGACCACGCGAAACATTTTTGTCACAATTATGGTGGCTAGTTCGGGTTCCTGAGTATAGCTTTACTGGAACATCCCCCAAGCCCCTAATCCCCAATTTACGTGACACAGGCCCCTATATGGCCGGGCTTTTTAGGATTTGCATTGCCAGAATCCAAGAACTTCCTTGCGAATGCCAAGTAGCCAGGCAGGCAATGGACATCTTCCTGGGATGTGAGAGCCGCGGCTTAGGGTTTGGGTTGCTGTGCGGAGGATCGAGCCTTGAGGCCTCAAAGTGCTATTCAAACTCGTCTGCCTGCTAGCCTGAGGCTTTTGGTCCTCAAATTTCAAACACATGCGAGGACAAATGCTTTGAGTTTCGTTAGAGACAGAAGGCGGCAAAGCAACGCAACGACATCTCCAAGCTCATGGTGTCATGAGATTTCAGCTGCGCCGCTGCCACAGCCGCACGCTGTTGGGTGCCTTTCTCTCGGCACACAAACAACCTCGAGGAGAAGAGAGTGCAGTTTGAGATATGAAGGTGGGCTTAGGATACTGAAGATGGCTCAAGGCTTTGTGCGGCGCAAAGGTCATGGTGTAGCACTTTGCAATTAGGAACAAGGCTGGAGGGCTCTGGGAGCGCAGGTGTACTCGACGACGGCGACCACCACCACCACCACCACCACCACCACCACCACCACCACCACCACCACCACCACCACGACCACCACCACGACCACGACTACGA
>CAJNDV010003615.1:0-10552 GCA_905221635.1 Symbiodinium sp. CCMP2456
ATCACAACGACTTTGCTCCCAGCAGCGGGCGCCCTACGAGCCCGGTGCGTAGTAGTAGTAGTAGTAGTACTACTACTACTACTACTACTACTACTACTACTGCTCCTTCTTCTGCTACGACTCCCACTACCACTGCCACTACCACTACCACTACCACTGCCACTGCCACTACCACTGCCACTACCACTACCACTACCACTAACTACCACTACTACTACTACTACTACTACTACTACTGCTACTGCTACTGCTACTGCTACTGCTACTGCTACTGTTGCTGCTGATGTACCATTACTACCGCTGTTGTTGCTGCTGCTGCTGCTACTACTACTACCCTCAATACCTGCTGCCACTGCTCCTGCTAGTCTAGTGCTTCTACTGCCTTTGCTTCTGCTGTTCCACCCGTTGCTCACCTAGACTCGAAGTTTCGAGTTTGTTTACTCAATTTCATTGTGCGGTTGCAGGAATATTTCTCTGTAGGTGGAGTAAGACAAGCTTTGGAACAAGTGTGGCTGCTCGTAGCTCGAGAATTCGCGTGTATGCGCAGGAATGTTGGGGCTGGGTAAGTGAGGCACTCCCCCTAGGCACCCCTGACACTTCAGTAACACATTCTCCCAACATAGATGTCCAGATGATTTTTTCATCATCCTACGAGATGATGACTCCGAAACCCTATTCCAATAGCCAGCTACAGGCAGCTACGTCAAACTTGTCCCAGGGTCGGGAGTCAGAACTAGGGCTGCGAACGCAAGAATTTGCCGCCTCCACCCATGCAGTCCCAAGCTCTGCAGACCCTGATCAGTGAAGCCTCCTTCTTTAAGGATCTCAATATGATGGGATCCTCGTTTCGGCAGGGCTTCAAAAAGAAGGGGTCTGCATGAAAAGTCGCAGAAGAGGCAGCAAAGGCTGCCAGTGTACATGTCCGAATGCAGGGTTCTCATGCCCGAGACCTTTTCGAAAGATGTTTGACCAGTGGTTTGGTGTAGGGTTTTCGAGCTCGGGTTGCCAGAGTTGGTCTGGTGAGGGCTCCGGGGGTTCAGGGTTTTAGGGTTTCCGGGTTGAGCAAGGCGCTTCCCGTGGTTCTTTGTTGTCCTGACAAGGAAAGGCTACAGTGGCAGGGTTCAAAGCTTGGGGGTCAAAAGGCAAGCATGTACGAGTCTGTGCAGAAAGGGGTTTCAGGTTCAGTGTTTCTGGTCTGTTTAGACTGAAGACCTCGTTCAGGTTCCGGCTTTGAGACCTGCGTGTTGCATAATAGCAAATTTGGGCCGGTCTAGGCCGCGCCATGCTTGTACAGCGAGGAAGCCTAGGACCCAAGGCTTCTTCAGTTGGGAGGTTCGGCTTGCAGGTGCCTTTAAAGCTGCTCTCGTGGGGTCTGTTGGTGTCGCGCAGTGCTAAAGGTGTTCGTGTTGTTACAGTGTTGATTCTTTTGAGTTGCGTGACACACCCAGAGAGCCGATTAGCCGCTACTAAGCCTTGAGCTGTCTCGGTACTCAAGACATGAGACAAGGGTCCTTGGCAAGGCTAAAGAACCAGCGCATTGAGCAGTTGTTGAAGTGATCTCTGTGGTTTCAATGCGTATGTTTTTGGTGTGGGGTGGTTTTGGGTTCAGGATTTCGGGTTGTGTTTTGTTGAACTGGGTTTGGGGTTTTAGGGTTTGGGGCGGTTTAGCGCTCCGGGTTTCGTTGGGTCGTTATTTCTGGTGAGCAGGACTGGGCTTACAATAACCCTTATAGCAGTAATCAATTAAGATCCCGCTTAGCCCCCTTATACATCCATCACACAACTACTCCCAAGTAGGCGCAGCTTGTCCTGCAAAGATGCTGACGCTGCCGACGTGGGGATGACACAAAGGGGGAACAGGGCGTCCACGGGAACCACCCAGCCTCCGTTCAAATCTGTATGTATAGTATGCCTCCCTCTCTCTCTCTCGGACAGCAGAATTACATATACATGTACAGATGCAATTTTTATGTGTCTCTATTCGTATATGTGTGCATGCATACACTTGCTACAAACAGGTATGTTTATACAGTATGCTCACATACGTATATATATATATATCTATATATGCACGTACATATGCATACTTTTTATCATGTACACTTTGCAAGAACAGAGCCATAACAAGTAATCGAATTAATGGAAGATATCCTCAACATAGTCAGCATAGCCCTATATGGTGGAGTAGTATAGCATGTTTTAGCTCAAAACAATATGTTCGGCATGGTATGTTGTGGCGTTACGGAAGATAGCACAGGGCACTACAACAAAAAATGCAGTATAGCACGACATATCAACAGCAGGTTACTTCATTGTACACTGTACGACACGATTCTTTGGTAGATAGCGGCTACATTGCTCAGTACAACCGAAGCTACCATATCATAACATGTAATATTCAACGGGTCCCAAATAACTTGCCCCATGGTTACTGCAAGGTGCTGTGTACATCCATTGACGCAGAATGCAGCATGTCGGTTCTTCTATGGAATATGCATACCACATTAAAAGAACATATATTGTATCAAGACGTATGAGAAGACGGTGTACAATTTCAAAGAGCGGAATCTGAAACACGGTTTCATAGTACAATGTAAAATAGAGTAGCAAGAAGGTATTTTTCTAAATGACAGCGCATCAATTGGTAAACTAGGATGCTACACAGTTCAACTTGTTCCAGAGTTTTCTCTTGCAGAGTTTCACGTTTCTGATAACACAGTACAGCTCATTTTGTAGTGGAAAGAACTATGCCAATACAATGTGATAGAATACAACATGATTTGGGAGTATGCGATATAAGGTACATAGGATCAGCTATACGATTACACCCATAAGTGTCACGGTGCACGTTGCAAGGTACATCATTCATAGAAGTCATGATGTCCAGTACATGAGACATGCTTTCTGAAGCGTTGTGCATGTTGTTTGACATGTGTTTTCCACAAGCTTACCGAGGGACTGAGTAAGCAGGCTACAGTTGGGGAACAGCAGAAGACCGCAATAATGACCCGAAGCCACGACAAGAGCCTAAATCCAAGGCTCTAAGCCCCAATGTTATAATACACGTTCCAATTCTGACGGCCCCTATATTAAGCCTTGAAGAAAATTCCTGACTAAGAAGTTTGCACCCAAGAAATTCGCATTTCTGGTGCAGATCGCCCGCGCGTACGCCGACCAGATGGGCCTTGTGTCTGCATTCACTGACGTTTCAGGGGTTGATGTGGGGATTTTGGTAGGAAGGGTCTATAAGGGTTCCGTTCAGAGCTTGGGTAATTCTCTAAATTAGTGTCCATTTCAATTTTGAAGTCGCTTTTAGAAGGGTGCCGTACTATTTGGGGGACCGACAAAGGAACCCTAATCCAGAGAACTACCCAAGTAGGTCAAGGAGTTGGGGAGTAGCAGCATCCTTCCTCTTGCTTCCGAACAACAGCACGCAAGCCCAGCATACTGATGACATGATATCGAAGCCTGCAATAGCCTGCAGAGCCACGAGTCTGTCAAGCTCCGGATTGTAATTCCATAGCTATGCCCCAACATCCCCGTCTAATGATTTCTAAGACCTCCACATCAAGCCTGGCTCTCTTGAAAGCGTGCCTCCGATGTTTTTGAGCTTTGTGGTGGTCAGCTGTGCTTGGTGTGTATAGTCAGCTCTCCCTATGTTGCGATAAACTAATGTCTGAGCACGGCGAGAGAAACACATCGAGTCGCAGCAGCAGCAGCACGGGCTCAGACTTTCAGAGTTCTTGAAACGACATGTGGACCGTTGCATCTTTACCTGTTCTTCAAGGCCTCTTAAACTCTATGCTTGTGTTTTTGACCGCGAGCCGTGATACGGTACGGGCGATGTATCACGGAAATATAACTTCGGAAAAGCGGAGTTGTAGGCTTGGTAAGCTTGTGGAACCGGCAAGCCAACAGGCTTCACAAATTGGACTGTCGACAGACACAAACCAGATTATAGGAATTCAAGGCTTAGTTTTGGATCCAATCCCTAGTTGTAGATATCTATATCTGTATCTATATACATATATCTGTGTATATATCTATACAGAAACCTAGACTTCTGAACATAGGGTGTGGGAACCCCTTAAGCGGGATTTAGGCTTCAGCCCGAAAGTGAGAGTCGACCCAGGCCTTCTTTACTTGGAGACCTCTGCCAAGAGCGGCCACAACGTCAGCGTCTGAGCTTCTTGGGGTTTAGGGTTTCAGGGTGCAGGGTTTTAGGGTTTAGGGCAGAGGGTTTAATTTGTAATTTAGGGTTTCTGGGTTTAGGCTTCCTGGGTTGAACTGAGACGGCGGAGTGTATCCACAGTTGCCAGTGTCTGTTGCTGTATGATGACGGGTCTTCTGGCATCAGTGTACTGATAGAATCGTGCCGGGGGTGCCGGTGAATCGCATAAACTTAGACATCCTAAAGCGTCTTGCGTTTGCAGGGTTGCAGTTTTCAGGGGAACATGGCGCAACAGCAGTTTGAAGAATCCTGCTTCAACTACCACTGATACCCCGATCGCGGTACTGCTTGCGAGTTCGTACGCCGTGAAATCCACGCGCGAAAACCCTAAATCCTCAACTGAACGAAGGTGGTCAGTTCTCTAAATGAGGGTCCCTTTTCGGGTCCTTTTTCTAAGGGTGCCGTATCATTTTGGGGAGCTAAAATGGACCCTAGCTTTGAGAACTACCCAGGTGCAGGAGCTGTTTCGGGAGATTGCCGTGCGCCTGCCGAAGCAGTCGAAGGATGGGGGACCGAATCTGTGAGCCGACTTTTCAGGGTTCCTATGGGCTTAACCCTAAACCTATAAGGTCCCCGAATAGGGGGTTCCTGACAGGGATCCATCAGGGTTTCTATAGGGTTCCAATAAGGGTACTATATGGTTAGTTCTCTAAATTGGGGTCCCTGTTTAGGTCTCGAAAGTACTGCGGCATTCTTATAAAACTGGACCGTAAAGACAGAGAACTACCCTTGTGGGGTTTTAGGGTTTTAAAGGTCAGGGCTTTGGGTTTTCAGGATCACGCATGCTGGGCAGAAGGACGCAGAATTCATGGCCACTCCTCGCCGTAGCAGAGCAATCGTCTAATCTAACATAGGGGATGCACAGCAAGCACAGTCGAGTGGATAGCAAATACCATCCGGATTTTCATAATGCCCATGATCACTGCAGAGGCCGAAACCAGCATTGCACTCATCATTACTATCCTCCTGACAGGCATATTCACCAGACCATTCCCTCAACAGGATGTCCTTGAGACAGAGATAGAGGGCCCTCAACCGCTGCACACAAAAAGGCATTACACTAACACACCAGCAGCAGCACCAGCAGCTGTCGCAGCGGAAGTAACCACCACAACCAGGATAATGGAAGGATTGGTTATCGTAGCCAAATCAGAATTACAACTTGGGGTCGTCATCAAGGTCGTTATCGCGGTCATAGTCCTAGTCCCGGTCGTAGTTGCAGTCATAGTGCTAGTCCCTGTCGTAGTCCTAATACATACATACACACATACATACATACATGCTTACATACGTGCATACATGCATACATACATACGTACATACGTACGTACATACATACATGCAGACATACAGACATACAGACATACAGACATTCAGGCATACATGCATACATACATACGTACATACGTACATACATGCATTCATACGTGCATGCATACCTCAACCCTCAAGTCCAAACCCTAAAGTGCCTGTTCTGCCATGCGAGAGGGAAAAATACCCTAAAGTGCAAACCCTGAACCTCCAAACCCCCTGGCTTGTCCGAGTTGTGAGAGCGTCAACCTCGAACCTTGAATCGACGCAGCCTTGTCGTACGATATTGTCGCCTGCGTGCTAGGCAAACTCCGAGCCTTCAGCCCCAAACCCTAAACTATGGTTCCTGCTGGCGTAGATCCGTGCTAGGACAGAGTCCCCAACCCTAGACTCCGGGCTCGTTATTGCTAAGTAACTAGGAGGGAAAAAGCCTTAACCCTTAAATTAAGCCCGAAACCCCAAACCCTAAACCCTAACACCCGAAACCCCAAACCCGAAACCCCAAACCTTAAACCCTTGCCACTGCACTTAAAAAAAAAACCTTAAACCCTAAACCCAATGCGAGAGGGAAAAAAACCCAAACCCTATAAAACCCAAACCCTAAACCCTAAAACCCGAAACCCTGACATGCCCGGCTCTTGCAGGAGGAGGACGAGAAGTCTCGGGGATTCGCTGTGCTCGGCCCCAGTTCCTTCTGCCCTGGGAGCCATTCATAAGGCCTCTACGTACAGCAAATAAATATAGTGGTCTTGATAATTAGAGTAGGGTTGGGGGATATATAATACTATAGTTATAATGCCTCTAATGTAAATATAGTAGAATGGACCCCCAAACCCTATTCTAATTATTAAGGACCTTATATTACGTACAGTACCTTGGGCAGGGTGCCTGCAGGGTTACGGCTAAGCATCCGAATATGCAAGGCCATGGAAGGTCTTCCAGCTGCCTAGCTGCTCTCAGCACCATGCAGAACAGCTATCCAAAGCCCCAAACTGCAGCCTAAACCATAGTTGCCTTCGTGAAGCGCCTAGGTGGGAAGCAAGGGTGGTGCGGCACAGTCCTCCGGCTGCTGCAGCTGAGGACTTCCAGTCTTCCTGAAATGGGAAAAATTTGGTTAGGGTTTAGGGTTTAGGGTTTAGGGTCTGTTTTGGTATATCTACACGAGAATCACACGGGTAGGAATTGGGCTGCAGGATGTGGTTTTACGGTTTGGGGTCTTGTGTTTCGGGCTTTGCTTCAGACAGCAGGTTTAGAGGTCAGGGGTCGCTCCGATTAGGTTTAGTTCGCAGAGGACAGGGGTTTAGTTCAGCCAGCTTTGAGAGTAAATTTTATATCATTGTATAGTATGACATATCGTTGAATATGACCTAATAAAATAGAATCGAGCCATAAGGTTCTTAAACTGCAGGATAAGCAGTCGCAGGATGCAGGCCAGCAGGTCGCGGATACCTTATATATAATTGGTTAAGCCAAAAAAAGGGATCACAATGGAGACTATAGGTAATTATTAACGGCCCCTATAGTGGGAGCTCAAGGAGTTTCTCTCTTCGCGCTGCGGTGAGCATGCTGAGAGAGCAGTTGGGACGCGGTCTGGCTGGGATCTAGGTTTGGCGTTAAGGCGTTTAGGGTGCCAGCGAAGTGTTTTTTCTGCAACTCGGGCTTGCAGGTACAGGACCGAACCGAACTTGTGAGATTTTGATGGAGTCGACCTTCCTACGCTACTCCCTTGTCTCAGTGGTTTGACAAAGCCCGTGGCGGTGAAGCCGAAGCAGTACTCAGTAAACCCTGACGAAACCACACATCCCCACAACCCGGCCCCCCCCCTCTTCCCTCCCTAAACCCTGATCCTAAACCCCTAAAGCCTAAACCCCTAAACCCTAAACTTATAAACCCTAAACCCTGATCCTAAACCCCAGTCAAAGCTGTAGTTGGATCTGCATGCCCTCGATCCCCAAGCCGTGTCTCGACTGACGACTGAAGGCCCCTGGTCAAACCCAAAGGAATAGCGTAGAAAGTGCTGGGATTCCCTCTGCTTCAAGTTAACGGTAAACCCTAAAACCCCAAACCCCTAAACCCTAAGCTGTTTGGCTTCTCTTTTTGCTTCTGGGGTGTTCACGGCTTGTGCTGCAGTCTAGAGAGCCCTTACCCTGAAACCTAAAACCAGAAACCCTACACTGACCCTACGCCCTAAACACCAAAAGCCCCACCACGGCACATACGATACTTAGATGGCAAAACTCTAAATCCTTAAACCTCAAACCCTAAAAGCCCTAAACCGCTTTTCAGACTGCTGCAGGATGGAAAAAGCGTCGTTCAAAAAAAGCCCTAAACCCTCAACCTACAAGCTGAAGACCAGACCTGCGTCCCGGAGATGTGGCAGTGCAGAGCCATTCGCTTAGTCCCAGAGCGTCCCTAGGCATTTTCCCGGAGGGTGGAGTTTGGAGCTTTCAGCGTCTAGGATTTGTTGGTTCAGGACTGTCCCTAAACCCTAAACCCTAAGCCCTAAACCCCACCTAGGAGGGTCTAGGATTTGACAGCTTAGGGTCGGGGCTGGAACAAGGATGGCTTTTTCGGTGGGGTTTAGGCTTTCCGGGTCATGTCTTCGTGGCCTGCGGTGTCGTTGCATTGTTCTTCTTGCGTTTGGGGCTCTCTGCGAGGCCTGGATGCATGGGCTCTCGAGCGTCCGGGGTCTTATGGGTAGTAGCAGCTACAGCAGCAAAAGAAGAAGCAGTCGTCGTGTCTTGGGCATGAGCGAGCTCTGCGGCAAGTCCATAAGAGGTTCTCTCATGCCGATGGGCTTCGCACCCCGAGTCTGGCGGTCATACGCGGTTGCTTGAACGGCTGTAAGCCCTGAAAGCTAGAATCTGTATCCCTAAGTCGTATACCCTGGCACAAAGTGGTGCCCTAGGCCGGTAATGTTTCATGATAGGGCCCTTCTGGTCGCTCTGGACACGTTTTGCAATCCTCAGGGGGACATGCATTCCAGGTGCCGAAGTTCGATGAGCGGTTTACTGTTGGTACTGCTTTGACGTAAGGTTGAAATATAGAACCCGAAACTCGAAACCCTGAACCCCTAAATTCCTAACCCCAAGATGCTTCCCGGCCCCGGCCTCACTTGGCTCAACCCAGTGGTGAGAGGGTAACTCGGAAGGATGGTGCATGCTGGTGAAATCGACCCATTGGGTTTTCGGCGAGAGGGTTTGGTTCAGAGTGTAGGCTGGTTCGGGTTGGGTTTAAGTTTAAGCCAAGCATACTCAATATTCATCAAGTCCAGGCGTTAGACGGGTGGTTGAATTTGGTTGGGGCTTACTTTAGTTTAACTTGCCGCGAACATTCTGCACTCCCAGTCCCTGCTGCAGCATTGTCGCTAGCTTCACTGAGTCTGAGGGTTTTGGGGCAGCATCAGTGTCTCCAGGGCATCTTGATGCGGCTGTGCAAAGTCGTGGCTCTTGTCGGGTCCAAATGTAGCACGGCATCAATATCCGTCAACCCAGAACCCAAAACCCACAACCCAACTAAGTGTTTAGCTGAAAGCCTGAGTTAGCTTAAACGCGCAACCCTTAGGCGTCAGCTTTTTTGGCCCTTGAGTGGTCGCTTCGTCTTTCGTTCCGGCACCGGAAGCTTGCGCACCTGAAGAGCCTTTCCACCACCCAAAAGACCTTGCTTCCTCATGGACTGGTCTGCTTGACGCCGGCAAGTCTCGAAGGTGGGAGTGACCCTCCATCCTAATCCCCAACACTGTGACGCTTCGATCCGAAATCTTGTAGACCACGACGAACAAAGTTTAGATTCCGTCAACCCCCAGCGAAGCATTCGTCCAGCGCTGAGAATGGCTTTAAATCTGCATCTTGACATCTATCATGCTTGCACCCTGCGCCCAAGCTTGAATATGGCACCATCACTAAGCGAATAGCAGTTGAATGCCAGAGCCTGCATGATCATTACAAGATCTATCGCGGAGCCTTAAATGGAATCTGCCTTTTGTTAGGTCCTTCTAATCATGAAAGCTCCAAATACTAATCTGTCCGAGCAAACATCGCCTTTGGCAACGTAGGGACACACCAAAGCATGGCCTCCAAGGCAAAGTTTGAACCCTCAGCCTTCATCCCTAAAAGCTCCAAAAGCTCAACATAGTAGTGTAGGCCCCGTAAAGCGGAAGGATCTTTAATACATGGACCCTTATATGAGGAACCCTAAACCTGAAACCAGGCAGGTCCGAAGTGAGTGCTGAAACCCTAAACCCTAAACCCTGATGTTCGGGGGGCGGTGATACGTGCCGTTCCCACGGCCAATGTCGTACCAGGAACCTCGCCTAGGCATGTCCGAGAGCGAGTGCTGACGTCGAAGCCATCCAAGCTCCCACTTGTTGAGATCTTTCCGCACCCGTGCACGGCTTGCTGCCCGCGTGAGACACGGGCAGAGAGGGGCTTAGCAGCTGGGAAGATCAAACTGGATGAGTTCATGTTATCAGACGGTTATGAAGTCTACAACCGAAAGACAGTCCAAGACGCCTTCTGCAACCGAAAGACAGCAAGAGCAAGTCCTAAACGTCCTAAACCCTGAACATGAGAGTCTTGCTGCATGAGCCTGCCACCCCTCTCCCAGCTCCAAAGAGTAAAGGCGCTGAGGACGCTCCACACTGCGAAGAGAGCACTTCCTCAAAGCCCTGCCGAGACGACATCTAGTGTAAAAAGAGGCCTAAATGGTTGGAAACCCTAAACCCTGAACCCTAAACCTAGTCAGCGAAGCCTGTAGGATTCCTTAGCCTAGTTGTATTATCGAGCGTTCCCGAACCCTACTCGGATCCTGTAGGTCTAGATGAATCTAGATACCGCCTCAGTGTCCCTGGGACACCGTCGGCCTCATAGGGCCCCGAACCCCGGACCCAATCCGAAAGGCTGTCGAGCTTGGGTTTAGGGTGTAGGGTTTAGGGCTTAGGGTGAGTGTTTAGGGTTTAGTGACAAACTACAAGACGAAAACGACTAGCCCGGGACCCCTGGCCTAACCCCA
>CAJNDV010003617.1:0-10552 GCA_905221635.1 Symbiodinium sp. CCMP2456
GGTGAGGGCGGACTCAAGTCTCAACACCCCTCCTTGGCATCGTCGACAGACTAATGCCATCTCTTATGGAAAAATTCAGACTTAGTCAGCCAGTCCCGAACCTCCTGTTAAAGCAGAAAGCACAAAACTTCTTCGAATCAACGTTGGAGTTCCGAATGGCTGCGCAGTCCCTGAAGAAATGGTAACTTCCACCCTTCCTAGTGCTGTACATTGTCTCCTGTCCTGATAGGCAAAAGACTTGCTCCCTATCGGTCTGGGTGGAGCTATCTCGCTTTTGTGGAAGCCACCTTCCTACTTGCCTTTGCAGCTCCTCGCTTACGACCTCTTCAACCCTGCTTCTAGTACCAGTGCTCCGAGACCTTGGCGGAGGTGGAGGTGGCAGAATGGAAGATGAGGGAGGCTCATACACAGGAGCTTCGGTAGGAGCTGGTGGCAACGGTGGTGCAGGTGATGCAGGAATGGAAACCTGCACGGTGATTGGATGCAATGCCTGATGACCAACGAAGTCGCGATTAGGGTCTCGAGGATTAGGGCCTACCTTAGGGAGGCTTGCGGAGCTTTGTCTCTGCGCAACACTACTCGGCGGTGACGGACCTGAATTAACAGGATCTTGCAAATGAAGCCTTAGCTGGTTTTGCACTTCTTTGCGTAGCCTGCTAGCCCTTGCACACTTACCTACCCTTCTTGCTACGCACTTGAGAAGGACCTTTCCGACCTCCCAGGCAAACAACACCCCTAGAATACCACAGCCTATGACAACATACATGCTTAGAGGATTTTCAACTTCCAAGGGAGTCTTATAGAAGTCTACCTCTCCTCCTTTTGGGCATTGGGAGCTTTCGTCCAGAAGTTTCTCTCCTTGGGCCTGCTCCAGTTGCAAAGCTATGGTGGCTAAGACAATAAGTCTCATCAAGCAAGCTTGCTGCGCCGCGGTGTCGATGGTCTTACATTCCGAATCAGGCCACACAAACCCCCAAAGGAGCATCAGTTCCTTGAGTCTATCAGCACTCAGCGCTTTAGTGCCGATGTCGGCCTTTTGCTCTTTTCCTGGTACGTAGGATATCTGAAGAATGCCGCTGGAGAATTTTTCACGAAGCCAACCATGCCTAATTTTTAGATGTCTAGTGCGCCACGAGCCAACTCCTTCCGAGCTGATACTTACTGCGGCAGCATTGTCAATCTTTAGTTTCTGGATGATTCGCCCTCGGAAGACGTCCTTCACTAAGGCTAGTACTGAGTCATTCATCAGCGCAGCCTCCGAGGCGGCAACTAATTCTGATTCAGCAGTTGACAAGGTGATGAACCCTTGTCGTGAGCTTCTCCAGCTCACCGGCACTCCTCTGTAGAACACAGCTGAACAGCTGTGGCTCTTTGAACCAGTTGGTGCATACGAGGCGTCGGACCACGCACACAACTCAGGTGGATCGTGCAACTCTGGAACCACCTTGAGGGCACAATGAAAGGTCTCTTGTAGGTATGCCAACGTCCTTTGACTGATCGAAATCACCCTCTCCGGTTTCCGAAGTGTCAAGCTAGAGGCTATTGCTACTGTGTATTGAAGATCTGGCCTTGCCCGTTGGGCGAGCCAAAGAAGCTCACCCACATGCCTTTGAGCGGCCCTAACAGTTGCAACGTCTGGGGAAGGATCGGACTCACCTTCCTCGTCCTCTGCTTGAAGCCACTCCTTAGGGGCTGGCACCTTGGACCTTTTATTGGGATTGACCTGATGCGCTCTCAGAAGTTCAGAGATATACGCTTCCTGTGACAACAAGAAGCCTCCTTCACATGTCTTTATTTCTATTCCTAGGAATCTCAGCGGCTCTTCGTCCGCACGATTGTGGGCAAACTTGAGCTTTGAGCATTCCCATACGGAAGATATTTTGCGATGAAGAAACTCTGTCACCCCGACTGGTCCTAGGAACAGAAGGTCATCTACGTAGACTAGAAGGTAACCTTGAATTTCAGGGTCAAAGGCTTCTGGGGAGGAGGACTCAGGCTCGACTCCCTCTCGCAATTTATGAATGGTCCACAAGTTACTCTCTAAAGATCCTTGCCTTAGACCCATCCACCTGCCCTGTTCATCTTGAAACCTCAAACTAGTCAAAGTGGCATTGCGATGCTCACTCCAGTACCGTGGAGCTTCACGGTAGCCGTAGACGGCTCTCTGCACTTCCCAAATTTCGTCGGCCCTGATGAGGCCAAGGGTGACTAAAATATTCGGCGGTTTCAGTGCATGAAAGTGCCCTTCTGGTATGGGCGCTCTTAGAAAGGCTGTTGATATGTCTGACCCTGCAGCGGGCCAGCCTTTGCTAGCTGCTTCTGCTAGCACTGCCCGTAAAACTTCAGCTGAAGACCCTGCGGCAAATAATTCTTCGCCCGTCTCCGGTTCATGATTGCCGCATGCGACAATTCTTGCCTTCCTCTTGAAGAGCGTGGCTGAACCCGGATCCGGTGGTTTAGCCGTCCATACCACTTTGGCTGGGATAGGAGTTACACCTGTTCGCTGAAGATACCTCTGAGCGTCTTGACCAGAATGCCGAATGATAGCTCCAAGGGATTGTAAACTGTTCAGCTCTTTCTGCGCTGCTGCCTTCCAGAGGGATAAGTTTTCTCTAACCTCTTTTGGATCTGCAGTATACACTACCCCTAGTGGCTCTACCAAACTTTGAAGTATTTCTTCTACACCCGGCGTGATGACGTTCGCAGAAGTCTTGTTTAGACGAGGCTGGTGCGGGTAACCAGGAGTCTCCGGATCTACTAACCCCCAAAATCGCTCTCGGCGGTCTCTTTGCGGTCGATGCGAACCTCCTGTTGCCCTGGTCGCTCTCACACTTGCCCAAGGCTGCTGATGACCCCTGTCCACTGTTCGCTGTTGAGGCGGCGCCGATGCTCCGCTGCTGGAGTCTGGAGAATCCTGCTCCTGCGTGCTACCAACTCCAATTCGCAATGTTTTGATGCACGCGACGCGCTGCTGTAAGATGGGGCTGGGCATGCCTTTTGACGGGAGGCTTGCTCTCGCGGATATCTCGTCCCCTTTCGGAGGATCTAAACCATTACCAGCAAAGCCTATCCCTGGCACAAGTCCTGGTTGCTGGGTCATTTTGAATAGGGAGCATGCTTTCGTGGATATCTTGTCCCCTTTCGGCGGATCTGCACCACTACCGGCTGTTCCCACATCTACTCCCCTCCTCGGACCCTTCGTACCCTTTTGCGATGCCCACACCTTGTTCTTAACCCTTTCCGCTATACCTTCACCCCTCCTAGCTGCACATACCCGCTCCAAGTGGTTAGTCAGGAGGATGAAGTCTTTAGAGAAAGGAATCGACCTCTCAGCTATCGGAAAGAAGGGTCTTGAATCAGAATTACCAACACCTGGGATTAAGGCGGCCGTCTGAGGTGAAGTCAGCTCGACATCATCCGCACACTGCGTCAGATGGCGCAAGGGATTTCTCCACCTGGGAGCGTTGTCTGCCTCACGAGGTGATTGTCCATTCACTGCCACTTTGCTCAACACTCCGCTGCCCTCGGTAGCCCTGAGTTCGGTGCCAAGCTTCCTTGTTTTGCAGTTTGGGAATCTAAACCTGAGCCTTTCAAGGTCTTCCCGAGTTTGTTCTGGAATCTGGCATACACCCCGGGGAGTGTATCCTGCGATAACCCATACGTGCTGAACCGAAGGCACTAGGCAATGCCACCGTTTGGGATCAAAGCTTGCAACTTGCCCGTCAATATTGACGGTGGAACCTCGTTGCTCTTTCCCTGTAGGCAACAACATATCCAAAGATTCTCCCTGATTGCTATCTGAAATCCATAGCCCTCCTTCCAGTTTGTCCGTGAGCTGCATGACGTAATTTTGCGTCTCCGGTTCATTGCGCATGTCCCTATGCAGCCCTACCGAAGGATCATGGTACACAGCCATGGACGCCCACGAAGCTTCCTTGACTCCTTGTTGCTCAAGATGAACCCTTAAGAACTCATTCAAGAACCTAGTCAAGTGTGGCCTTTTCGACGTCTCTTTTGTAGCACCCTTGAAACCTCCTTGTACATAACTTCCAAGAAGCACGCTTTCAGGCGATCCTCTCACGCCCGGCTTGCTCAACTTTGCAATACCGCTAGCTCTCAAAAGCAGCTGGCACTTTTCACGACTAAAGTCCTTGGACATATACAATTCTTCGGCCAAGATTTCCGAGTCTTGCACTGCCCTATCAGCTTCCAATGCTGCAAGCCGCGTTTTTTCACGTAGCCGTCTAGCTGGCATGTCGATTGTTGCTTCAACTTCAGGTAAAGAAACATGTTCTTCAAGGCGTTCCACCCCAAGCTTGATCCCCTTACACGTAGTGTACTCACCCGTAGACTTTATAATGACGTGGCCTTCGGACACCGTGCTCGAGGGACACGCATATAGACCCTCTTCCCACCTTGGCTCAAAGTCCTGACCTTTCTTTTGCAAGCCGTACCTTTTGGACCTAAACCATACTTTAGCATGGAATGGCGGGATGTTGGGGTCTCCTACAGGGAGTTTCTCACGGATCTGCTTGGTGATCGCCCATTGCATCGCAGCCGGCCACTGGCTAGCAGGAGCTTTACTGCCAATGAGGAGCTGTCGCACTCGGCGCTTCACCCACTTAACGGCACTTTCACCTGAGCCGTTTGCAGCTGGTTCAATACCGGAAGTAAAGGATCGCGCTATTCCTTTGGAAGCAAGCCATGAACGCACCCGCTTGTACGAGAGAAATTCGCGCGCACGGTCAGTGTGCACCTTGGACACGAACAATCCATATTGCTCCAATTGGATAATGATTTCTTGAAGTGCAGTTAGGACTTCGGGTCCCTTTCTTGACACTAGGGCTTTGGCAAAGAACACTGAGCCCTGCGGAACAGGCTTACTCAACTCCCCTACCTTTTCCTTCAACGCTTCTTTTGACAACACCCCATCCTCATCCAAAGTTGGCCTTTCTGGGTCCGTGCCTAACCATGAAGCCTCTGACTCTTGCTCATGAGGTGCGGAAGAATATTCCCTACTAGGAACAGTTGCCGCTGCCGGCTCACCGACAGTAGCTGGCTCATCGCACATCGAAGGTTCATACTCCTCACAGTCAACGTCTTCGAACATCATTGCAAGACGAGGCGGCGGCTCGTAGCCATCAAACGGACTGGGAGGAGGTACCAGATTTGGCGGACGCGGTGGGAAGTGCACATAATCGGGTCTCGCACTGAACTCCTCAAGGATAAAGTAGGTCTCTTCTTTATCTTCAAGTAAATTGTGGACCCGGAAGTACCAAAACTCATTCCTTGCTGGACTCACATGAGCCTCGTACTTTAGAACCTTGGCTACTACAGTCGGGTCAAGTTCTCCGTCCTGGTCGACAAACACTACATCCGAATCCTCATCCCAATCCTGGTTTCGATCCATGTACAGGGCTATGGGGATAAAGTGCTCGACCAAACAATCCTCATCGGCGGAAGGGATTATCAGGTTTTCCCATCTATCCTGAAGTGGCGGGAGATACCCTTGCGGAAACTGCAATTCTGTCACCGCATCTGGATCATACCAACGCCTGGCTTCGCGAGCGTCAAGGCGCGCAAATCTCCTTCGAGGCGGCATAAACCTTGGAGCTCTTGCCACAATCTCATCAAAAGGGCCTACTATTTTGCGCATCTCAGCCTGAACTGGCTCTGCATCTGACAAGAAAAACCCCTCCTCGTCCTTTTCATCCTCTTCATCCCGGCGTGGCTCCTCTACCTCTTCCTCGAACACAGCTTGACCATCTACCCCTAAACCTTCAAGGTCGTCACCCGGAAGTTCGGCGTCTTCAGGCGCGGGTTTTTCAGAAGGTCTAAAGAATTTCAAAGGTGCCCGATAGGAAGCCACTAGAACATACTTTACATCCTTCTCGAAATACGTGAGGCCTCCATCTACCGATTTTCCCCCTTTCTTGAAGGGTCCGGCAATGTCAAGACTGAGGGAACAGGGTGTCTTGTGGGCAATTCGCCGGTGGGCATGACCTGTTGCTGCAGATGCCACACATGTGGCACAATCCCTTCTGTATGGCTGATGCCCTGCGGCCAAATGCAATCTCCACTCCTCCAATTTGGAGGCGTCGGCTGCGGCAAGAACTGGATTCGCAACAGACTCATTTGATCTGATTTGGGGTTCCGGCACTTGCTTGGTTTCCACTGCCCGACGACGTGTAGGATACTTAGCCTTGCGGGCACTGCTAGTCTGAACACAAGGATCCGCGCAGCTCACGGCCTCTTCGCCACGCGCGATCTGAGAAGGCAGAGAAAGTCTGTTATTGGCCAACTCACGATCGAGCTGCTCTGTCCACTGGGCGGCGTTCGGTTCTGGGTCTGATTTTCCGTACACCCTCCTAATAGACCTGAGAACTTCTCTGGCAAACCCAGCCCTCGATTGCGTAAACTCCAACTCAGGCAGAGGAATGGTTGACACGGCTGCCCTACCATCAAGGGTTATCACTCGGAATGCAAATCCCGAGATCAACGACTGCCACTGACCACCTAGCTCGGGTTCTACCGTTAAAGACATTGGCATGCTTGTACCCGTGGCGAAAGAATTCAGGATCCACAGTAGCACGCAAAGAGCAATGTCTTCATGCGAGGTGGCATGCATCGTGACGCACCCTAATCTACCTTGAGATGCAGCCCACAACAGCAGGCCTGAAACGGCCGATGCTTGGTATTCGTTGAGAGTCCGACCTTGAACCGTGAAGGATTCCCCTAACTCCTCTAAAGCGCTGAAAACGTCTCCTTTGTCGTCAGGGTGGACCATCCACCTGTTCGATTTCATCAGGCGTCGCCTCTTTCCCCGAGAGAACCCAAGCTCCTTTAAGTATTCCCACTCTTTGCCCCTGCCCAAGTCCCTTACTCGCGAGTACAAGGCCTGAGTCACGGAATCGTCAGGAATCTCAAGGCGGCTCACTGCAACCATCAACTCCTTACGGTCCCCTTGAGTTAGGTACCTGCAGACTGGCTCCTCCCAAGATGAGTCCTCAACTGCTTCAATTTTTGCTTGCAACTCACACAGCTGGCCTTCAAAGCGCTCCAAACGTTTGCTTTCAAGCTCACTGATGAGTTTTAGCGCTTCCGTTTCGGCTAGTTGGGGGCACCCCCCCCGGATCTGCGTCCGGAGGACTCCGTGCGACGGATGTCTCAGAGTGAGACCTTTGCGAGACCATTTGATGGAACATCCGAGCTCTCTCACGAGCGCTCCTAGCGGAAGTATAGTCTGCGCACCTGGCGCATCACTAAGTATCGTGCCTCCCGCATTCTGACGAAGACTCCTTCTTTCATCTCCTGCAAGAATCACTTCTATGCGCTCGGCACTGGCGGCCTCCTTTTGATCCTTTGGCTGTCTAAGCGCGTGGGATGCACCTGAGTCTAACAAGGCATCCTTGTCTTGCACGAAGTTTAGCTGAGGCAGCTGAGGAATGTCCGGTAGATCAGACCACATCATTGCCATCTTCGGCAGCTCGACACTGCTTCGGCTCTCGCATCCACTAGAGGTTGCCTTGAGGTCTTGCAGCATCTGATGAGCCTCGGCAATCATGGCCTTGAGCTTAGATGAGTCCGTCGTGGCTGCAGTCGAAGATGAAGCAGTTGATGCTTGCAAGGCTTCCTTGGCCTTTGGAGGTGGGGGCGGAGGTTGCGCAACCTCTCCTCCCTCGTTCAAATTTTCGGAGGAAGACTTCGCCTTCGGATTATCCTGTTTACCTCCCTTACCTCCCTTTCCTCCTCCCTTTACTCCACCCTTAGAACCTTGGGCACTATCAGGCTTAGGGGCTGTGCACTCCTGGACTCGATGGCCTGTTGAGCCGCAATTGAAGCATCGCTGGCCTCGCTGGGCGAGGGTCAAAGACGACGTGTCGTGATTGAATCCACACCGGGCTCCTCTGGAGCATCCTGCATCCGTAAGGAAATTACGACACGGAGTAGTACTTTTCGCCTTGGCCTGAGGCTGCTGGTTCAACTTAGGCGGGGAAGGGGTCGGAGTTGTTGTGGTGTTCGCGTTGGTTTGTGCCAGGGTGGCAGCCTTTGTATTCTTAGGCACTACTGGGCTGTGGGACATATTTTCCATTTCTGCAAGTAGGAGGCCATACAGCTCATCTACCTTTGCTGAAGACGGGTTGATGTCCACTCGCAACGTTGATCGCGCAAGCTGAACTCGGAAAGCAGCCTCGGCGTGCAGCTCCAGAGGTTTCTTGCACATTGCCGTTAAGGCTCGTATCAAGATCGTCGGGTCGGGAGGCGTTCCGCCTACGCTTCTTACCCTGAGCAGCCATCTGTGCCACTTCCGTAGGGCCTTTGCAGCCGAACTGGCGTCGGCGGCCTCACCAGGGGCCTCAAGGCATTTCAGTGCAGTAGCTCTTTCAAGAAGCGACCCGGGCTGATAGACCACCATGACACGACACCATATGGCAAGGAACCCTGTCAACCTCCCTGCTACGCATTCTTCCCGCACAGTCTTGGGAAGTCCCGCTAGCACCAAAGTCTCAGCACGCTTCTCTACCCGTCTCCACCTAGCCTGCCTCAGCACTTCATTTGGCTGCGGCTTATGACTCAAACGCGCTACAGGGTCAAGCTTGAGGTATTCGGAGTAGTAGCTTTCTGCTGATAGAAGAATATTCTCCCACCATTCGGCACTATTTTCGGATAAATCTTGCATAGCTGGGCTGATCGTGTAAACCCAATCCTGAAAATCAACCGGGGCTTCGGGTCCAGGCTCGACGAGGGTAGGCAGACTGGTTATCCCTGGCTTTACATTTTCGCTCTTCGGACTCTCGGATGATCTCATGGAAACCTCTTGCAACTGACGCATCCCGGCAATCAACAACTCTAGAGAATTACTTCCCAAGCTCTCTGCTCCTTCACCCGTCCTCCCGACAGGCATGGTTGCTGGGCTTGGCGCAATCGGAGCTGCTGGCAAGACTGCACTTCGATCCCTATTTCCACTAGGGTCACCATGAGGGTCTAAACCACTAGGGTAGCCACTAAGGGTTTGGGCATGTGCAGTTTGCTCGCATGCCGGAGCCTGAAACCCATTAGGGACACCCGAAGGGCCTAAACCACTAGGGTACCCGCTAGGGTTCGGGTCTTGTGCAGGAGGCACTTGTGCCGGCACCGCAAACCCACTAGGGACACCCGGGACTAAACCGCTAGGGTAACCACTAAGGTTAGGGTTGTGCATCGGAGGCAGCGCCGGCAGCGGTGGCGAGGCACTAGGGACACCCGGGACTAAACCGCTAGGGTAACCGCTAAAGGTTTGGTGTTCTGCTGGCTGAAGATTCACCGGTCCCTGCCACCCACTAGGGTACGTTGGGCCTAAACCACTAGGGTAACCGCTAAGGGGCGAGGCATTGGAAAGCGGAAGGGCATTAGCCACAGAGCCGTAGCCCGCGCTTTGAGTTGGAAGCGGAGGCAGAGGAGGAGGTAAGGTTGGCGATTGATGATGAGGTGGCGGTGGAGGTGGTGGAGCTGGAGAGCTCCTGGATGCATTCACCCAGAAACCTCCTGATCCCGGAAGCAAACCTCCTAAAAACCCACTAAGCCCTTTCGCCTTTACCTTAGGAGGAGCTGCATAGGCTTCGTTCCCTACGTTTCCTTCTCTAAGTCTGCGATTCTCTTCCTCCAGCTCTCTCAGTCTTCGATTCCTACCCTCAAGTTCCCGCTCAACTTGCCTACGAACTTCAGCCTGAATGACTTCCATGCTAAGAGACGCGGAGGAAGGTGGAGAAGCTACTTGTCCTACCTGTCCGGCTACTTGGGGATACAGCTGAGGCGCCTGCTCTTCGAGCTGGGCCAATCTACGCATCTGTTCTGGAGAGAAAAGCGACCTCGGCGTCACAGGAGTCTGGTACTCAGTGTGAGCGGCTTGCGAAGAAGGATGAGTTACCAAAACTTCCTGTCCTCCTCCATCTGCAAACCTCTGTAGCATCCACTGAACTCCCTGAGCAAAGAAGCTTTGACCTGCAATCACTGCGGGAGGTGCCTTTGGTACTCCTTCCAGATGCATTTGCGCTCCAAGCTGCGGCTGCGCTTCGTGCTGTTGAGGAACCCGCGGTGTCAGAGCTTGAGCTTCAACAGCTCCTCGGCCTTGCAAGGCTTGAGTCTGCTCTCGCTGGCCTTGAAGTCCATCTCCTGCTGTAGCGTGCGGAGAAGCTGCTCCGACCACGTCAGTCCTTATCACGGGAGGTGGTGCAGCGGACGCCTCCGGGGCGCTCACTGTGCCACCTTGCCCTCCAGCCTGAGAGTCATGGCCCGTCGGAGCCACCAAGGCTCCAGTTGACCCGTATCCCATCACCTGACCAGGTGGTGGAGGTGGCGGCTTCGGAGCCTTTGCTCCTCCCGCTGCGTTGCCATCTTGGGTTTGCCCTGCCACCAAAGCAGGGTTCTCCAATGTAGCAGACAGAAGCGGTTGCCTAATCTCACCATCTAGATCCAGCTGCTGAAGAGGCGTTGTCCCGTTGACCAATGCAGAGTTCGGCAGCGTCCCGTAACCTTGGGCTCATAACCTGATGATCTGGAAGATCTTGCACAT
>CAJNDV010003618.1:0-10551 GCA_905221635.1 Symbiodinium sp. CCMP2456
AGAGAGAGAGAGAGAGAGAGCGCGGCCTCATCTTGTAGAGGGGTTGCAGACAGACCTTGACGACCAGTGCGCGTGCGCGCGCGGGGGGGCTTGCCCCCTTTGGCTGTGCTGAAGAAGAGAGAGAGAGAGAGAGAGAGAGAGAGAGTTTGAGGGTTTGTACGTCGGCCTCATCAGATCGCAACACCGACCCGGACTATCGAACCAGGGCGCGTGCGCGGGAATGGCCGAGACTCATCCTTCTTTGGCTGTGCAGGAGAAGACGAGCGAGAGGGAGAGAGAGAGAGAGAGAGAGTTTTATTTATCTGAGGACAACATGAAAGCAAATACACAACGCAGTTCTGATCATGACGCTGGCTAGCTGCTACAGGCTTTTCACGCCTGATGTAGTGCATGCTTCTTCCCGTCTTGGGCTCCGGGCTGTGCTGTCGTCGGTGCTCTTGTGATTCACAGTATAACCGCCAAGCCACCAGAATCAGCGTCTCGGGCTGCGATTGAGCCGGGTTCATTGTACATGTTCCGAAAGATGTCATGTGAGAAATGCGGATATACGTGCCTTAGGATCAAGACTTGTGCCTGCGCATCAGAACTGATGGACTTCGCCCTTGTGGCGGCGACAGCTGGAGCGACTCCGAGTTTACATTGTGCGCTTCCTGGGCAGCTCCCTGAACGTGTCTGCTAAATTCGAGCCTGGTGATGAAACAGCGAATGAAGTCCCGATGGCGTCAGACCAACCCAGCAGGCGTTCAGTCGTCTCACTCATGCAAGCTGTCTTCGGTTTACGAATCATAAGCGCAGGGCCTCTCTGCTGCATGCGCAGCATTTGCTTGCACAATGCCTGCTGCAAAGCGTGTGCTTGCCGAGCTCCGCCATTTCTTCTCATGATGGTCCCATCTTTTCTGATCTGCCTCGTGCATGTGGACATGCGGCCTGTGGGTTCCATTTGATAAAAGCGCCCCCTCGGAGGTCCTCCTCCTTGCCGCATTGTCGCTCGAAGTTTGTCACGGCTCGTAGCAGCCAGCCAGTTTGTCTTGTTGAGGTGTGCCATCCTGGTGCTGCTAGCAAGGCCCCGGCTTCTGGAACTCCCATGAAGCTTTCGTTCCCTTCTCTCTGGCAGACCTTCTTGCAGTAATTTGTGTTGGGTATTCGCTCACTTGCCTGAGGCTTTCGGCGGTCCTTACCGAGTCTGCTGACGAAGTGCCGCACGCATGGCCCGACTTCGCTTCGGGTTCGGGTCAATGCCAGTGAACCAAGCAGCGTCAGAGCGTGCCACTTCTAGCTTAACCCGGCATTTCTGCCTGATTTAAAACTCGTCGCTGCCATGGAAGGTGTACTGCGTCTGCACTTCCAGCAGAGTCCAGCTTACAGTGATAGTTTGTCTTCTGTTGCGGACATCCTTCGCATCCCGCCCAACAAGGTCGCAGCGTACGCTCGCTGCACTGTGAGCGTCGCCCGCCCAGGCCGGTGGCGTCAGAGCGTGCCACTTCTAGTTTGTCCCGGCATTGCTGCCTGGCTAAAAACTCGTCGCTGCCGTGGAAGGTGTACTGTGTCTGCACTTCCAGCAGAGTCCAGCTTACAGTAATAGTTTGTCTTCTGTTGCGGACATCCTTCGCATCCCACCTAATAGGGTCGCAGCGTAAGCTGGACGCACTGTGAGCGTCGCCCGCCCAGGCCGGTGGCTCATACACTCTTGAATGCAATGGGTGGCGCCGTGACGGTGAGCACCATCTCCACATCGCCCTGGCCTGCCGCTCGTTTCTCCTAGCATGCCCGAGCGTCCCTGACTGGCCCAAAACTAGTCGCTGCAATAGAAGTCGTGCTTCGTTTGCACTTCCAGTCGAGGCCAGCTCCCAGCAATAATCTTGCTTCTCTTGCGATGCAGCTTTCGCATCCCGTCGAGCCCCACAGCACGTCCCGACCGAGGTGAGAAATCCAAGTTTCAGCTGCCTCCGGCTGCGGTCCTGCCCAAGCTGCTGGCCCATTGACGCAACCTTCTGCGGTTTTATCAGGGAGTGGCGTTCGGCTGCGGCCTGCCTAAGCGAGTGCCCATGGCAGGGGCAGCACTGCAGGAGTCCGCCGCCGCGGCAGTGTGCAAAGCCGATACTGAAGCTTATGGTCAGTGCGTGCCTGGAGATGTTGGGTGGCTCCAGGTGCTTTCACTGAGGCACGCTGTCTTCCAGGGCGGTACCGAATGTCAGAAGCAGGTCCGCCTAAGGGGCCCAAGGTCTAGTTTGTCTTCAGGGGTGATTTCTGCCGGATGCCACCGGAGTGCCGCTACAGCTTAGACGCTATCGTCCTACTTGTGACCTGCCAAAGGGTTTATCATACTCGTCGCCTCAAGAAAGGAATCGCGACCTTGATGCAGTGTGCAGATATCTGCTGCAAGGTTCCGGAGCCACAACCCTGAACTAACAGATCTCCCACCACACCCTTGCAAAAAGTCCTCGTTCTTGGCATCTTCTGAGCGCTACGCGAGGGGTCCTGGAGGTCGGAACAGATCCGGGGTCCGTTCTAAATACGGGAGCGAAGAGCACTAACATGTGCCGCTGAGTTTTGGTCCTTGGAGGCGTCTAACCCTGGACTTGACATGGCTTTTGTCGATTTCGGGATTTCGATGAGGTGTTCACTACCTTCCTGTAGCTGAAGAGGCCAGCGGGGAAGCCGCGCTTGTTCGGTTGGGCGACTGCTTGCAGTCTTGCAGTCGGGAGTAGGCAAAACGGCTTCAGTCACTTCAGTCGATCTTTGGCATCTCCTGGAGACCTGGAGCTCTACGTGAAGGGTCCTGGAGGGAGCAGATCCGGGGTCCCTTCTAATACAGGGGGGGGCCCTGGCCTTGGAACGTGCTCTCCCGCGTTTCCCTTCCACCTTTGGCCAGTGGCTCGGGAAAATACGGCCGGTGATGTATTTTGCCAAGAAATTTGCTGCCGCAGACAATCAGCAAAGGCACATGGACTTATATGCATTCAGCAGAAATCTTCTGCATTTCGCAGGGATATTGTCGACAACAGCTTGAACAGCACCCGAACGGATGCCCGAACTGCCGCTTGTGCAATTGCCACCCAGCAGCCTAACCTGGCACATGCTGAAGTCCGCAACCATGTGCCCCCGCGGTGCTCGATGCTCGCAGGCCGAAACGAAACTCTTCAGTTGCGGATGACAGAGCTCTGGGACCTGCCCTGCCTTCCTGGGCGCACCAGAGATTTCTATGATGGGATGATGGACTCGGCCGCTTTCGTCGCAACTGCAGTGACTGCCGGACGCACCAACAACCTGGATCGCTTGCGTTCATCTCCTAAGCCATGTTCTGCAGTCTCCGGCATCTGTTGAGACAACTAGCACTCTTTTCGGTCAGTGTCACCAGCACTCAAGAAGAACAGAGTACAATCACGCGGCGATCATGCTTGCGTTGGCGCCAGCAGCTTGAGGATGTCCCAGCACGGGTCGTCCTGGTGCGACTTGCCTGGATCTACATTGCCTGAAGTTTGTTTATGAAGTTAAGGGGTCTTCTTCTCTCTGCGAGACCTGAGAATCTTTGCGGTAGATTTGTAGATTTCAGGAGCTTTGCCTCTGCTTACTGCGTGTGAGAAATGTATTCAGCAGCGCTCACGCGTCCACACGATGCAGGACGGCTGCCCACTTGGGCTCGCTGTGCCAAGGTCTACTTTGATAGCACTCGTGCCAGTCGTATGAATCTGGCAGGGGAAGGCCGAAGGGCCGAGCGTACTCCATTCTATTGGAGCCCCTCGCTCCCAGACTGGCGCTTGAAACGGCTTTTGGCAACGACGAGCAGCATTGTGGCGAGGCAACTTGGGTCAGCGTTTCATGTTGCTCCGACATCTTTGATGGGTTTGCCCCGGCACCAAGCCGGGGTGTTAACTGCCGCAATAGATCTTTCGGAAGACCAATGTGTGGCATCGCAGGTGCCACTGCTGTCTTCTTCTTTTAGTTCGTCTGACGAGTATCGCCTGCTAAGTGCACCGATCACGCAAAGGCTTTGGATTTTGGCCGCTTTAGCTCTGAATCTGTCTCCTCGACTCAAGGTGGCATTGGGGCCCTGTCAGAAACCTCAGCTGCCCAGCAGGTCGAATTGCTTGGCGAAGCACGGGCTGGGAGACCGAACTCCAGACATCTCGCTCGGAATCTGCAGAATCTAAGCTACGAGTGGGCGATCCTTTTCCGGCATTCCTTCGGACAAAGCACCGAGGTACCGATAAAGGAATTCACGGGTGGAGCATGTCACGCCCAGGTCATTGCCCGCTGTTCGCTTGACTTGCGCTTCGCCTGCCGCCAAAACAGTGGGCGAGTGTGTCCATGTCCGTTGCATGCTATCGGTCATTGCGATTGATGTTGTTATTTCACATCTCATGGAATTCGAAGCATCCCAAACGGTTCCAAGCGAGAGTGCAACATTGCTTTTGGGAATCCACAGGAACAACGAGAGAGAGGCAGGAGGCAGCTGGAGAGATGCAGAGACAGAGAGGGAGGATTTAGCTCTAGGGGGCTTTGTTTCCAGGTTGTGTTGTTCCTGCTTCCGTTTTCAAAGCTTCCAGGACTCGACAAACACAGGGGTTTCCCCTTTAGGCAACTTCCGACTCAGAATGCAGTATGTCAGGTGTTTCCCATGTTTCTAGCAGTCTTCGTGCGCGTTTCCCGCTGTATGTGAGCATGTCCACAATAAAGCGGAAGTTCCCTTGTTAGTGTATGCACAGCCCGCCATCCGATCAATAACGGTCGGGGGCGCTGACAAGCGCGCGGGCAAGGGGAGCTTCCCCTTGCCCATAGCCCTGGCGAAAGAAAGAGCGAGCCATGCATAATAAAGCCCTGGCACCCAGAACAGGTGGGGGCGCACTCGCTTGCCTCCCCACCGCGGCCCTGTGGAAAGAAAGAGCGAGCCGTAGTCGTGTCGTCACCGTATTATCAACGCAGTCAGCACCGTTCCTCTTATTACGCAGAGACACATGAGAGACAGAGAGCAATGGTCATGAGTTCGATGCCCGTTAGCATGCATGTAGTTGACTGACTTTCCTGTCAGACGCTGCCATATGCTTCTTTCTTCCAGCAACAAAATCATCAAGTTGTAAACGCTGTTTTGCTTGCCACGGCTTCCTTGTTGTAATACGCTATAGACCGTTACAGATAACAGAGCGCAGAAGCGCTCAACGGTCTCAACGGCCATTCACGGTCTGCATTTTTTTGGGAATGGTCTGAGAACATCGCTGGCCATCGTGGCTCTCATCCAGCAGGGTGCTTAGATGATATGTCACGGCAAGCAAGTGGTTTCAGCTCCGATTGAAGCGCAGATTCCAAGGAACGGCTGGAGCTTGCCGCTGCCAACAACGATGACGCATTCGATGAGGAACAAGCGTGCTGAGCAACACTGTTTGGAAGGGAAGCGGGCAATAGACGTTACTTGGTCGGTTGACAGGTAGGTAGGCCGCTTTGTTTGCGATTACCCGTGTCGATAGCAAAAAGAAAGCTTTTCAATGTGTAGAGCGACAGTATAGAGTACTGCTTGCGACAGATGATGCAACTGCATGCAAGGGAGGCGTTGATGTGTGAAGCCATACTTTGCCAGGAGCTCAACCGTCAATTTGACGGCGAAGTCGTTTCTTCTGCCTAGCGCCTTCAACCAGATCGTAATTGGGATGCTCCAACGCAGGCACTTCGGAGCCAAGTCATGTGCTCGAGTAGGAGATTGCCCACACCGGGTGGAAATGCGGACACAAGGCTGTCCGAGTAACATCCCCTTCCCCGACTTACGCTAGCAAAGAGTTCGGAAATCGAATATACTCTCGCCCCAAAGTCCCGAATCACAAAGCCTTCAAACACGCTTCCCGCTCTTGTTCTGGCAAGGCTACCCGGAGACTGGAATGGAGGGAGCCAGCCCAGCGTTGGATCCTCTGGCGGGTGAAAGCAGATTCTTCACAGCTCCTGCGACGCAGCTGGGATTTCGTGGCAACGATCGCTCAGCTCCGTTTGCCTGCATGTCAGCTGAGGCTCCTCCCAAACCGGCTGTTCAATGCCGCTGTTGAATGATGTGAATCGCAGTGGTGAAGAACCAGGAGAAGGCCTGTTTCGGATGCCAGGCTTGGCATGGACACGCACAGGCGGAGGAGCAGATGTCCCGCCACATCGTGCCCTTCTTCGATGCTGTACGCTTGCGGCTCGTCATTTTGCCAGGCGGTAATTCCTCGGAAATAGCAGGCTATGGATGCAGACGAGGCTTGCAGGCTTTATGTCGAGCAGTTCTGTAAAGGAGAGCAACTGCCCCAAAAAGCCCCGAGCAGATGGTCCATGCTACCAAACGTTCTAAGGGGTAGCGTGTCAGCCATTCCTCGCGCCCGCGAGGCCTTCGTATTTTGAGAAACACCTGCACGCCAGGTACACTGCCTTCCCTGCCCGGAACCCCTCAACGGTAATGGTCTGTGCACTTGCGGGCTACCGGGTATCGTCCAGATTTGGCCACGTGCCAGCAATGCTTGCAACCGTGTTTGGAAGGGTGTGGAGGGTGTCCTCTCCGCAGCCGACTTGGAGACTTCTGACGAGGTCACGGCATGTGCCAATGACGAGGTCACGGCGGAGCATTCGGAGCATTGGAGGTTGCAGTGTTCGAGGCGGTAGCTGGCTGGCACTTTCCGGTTTGGCCCAGCCGGACTGCAGAAGCTGAGCAGTCTGCAAATCATCCCGGTCTTCAGCATATACACAGTGTGATAGAGCTTGGAGATGCCAACGTCCTTCGGGCTGTGCCTGTGCAGGGCATCCATTCAAGAAATTTCTTTACAGCCCACAAATGCCAAATTACAGTCTGTCGCGCAGAGCTCAGCAAGCTCCTTCAGTGAATGTGGATTGCAACTTTCACGGCGTTCTGAGCAAGGCATCCTTAAACTCGCTTCCGTACTGCAAGCCTTGTGAATCAGGTCAAGAGGGCAAAGGGCAGCACAAATCTCCGTGTGGCACAGTGCCGGATACTTGCAAGAGCTCCCGCAATGCTCTCCAACACGTCACGGTCTGCAGCGTAGAGTCATAGAGGCTGACACGGCTTGATGGAGTTTGGAGCTGCCGTTTTGTCCTGAGAGCTGCGCCTGTCCAGCAGACAGACCACACGCAAAGCGGACGACACCACATCACGGCACGTGTTAAGGATGTTTTGTGCATGAAATAACACTGACCGTTGTCCGTGCGTTTGCTGTTTCGGGAGCCTCAATGGGAGCCTCCAGACCGTCCAAGCTGATCCGGAGGGTTGCACAATGCCTGCACGTTGAATTCAAGAGGGTGTGGAGATGCGCGCCAGATGTTCTGCCAGACTATCCGCTGACCTCGTAATCGCGGAAGGATTGCGACAGGGGGAAGCAATTCTTGTGTGCGAGCCGGGCGTCCCTCCTGCAACACCCAGAAATTCCCAAAGCTGGCAGTTGCAGAAACTGCGTAGTAGTAATTGGTGTTTGGCAGGGGCCAGTCCCAGCGTAAACTCTATAGCATTGTTCAGAATTCCAAGCCCAATATCCCAATTGACAATGCCATTCATGCTGCTGTTGCGTCTGGAGTCTTTGCTTGGCTGGACGGACTGGGTATGGAAGTGAATGGAGAAAGCGAATCCCGCAACCCGAGGCACACTTCTTTTCTTCAGGGTGCCAAGGCGACCGGTGTTCGAGAGCGCTTTGTGCACTCCTGGCCCAGGGACGAACACAAGTCATGTAACTTGGCAAGAGGCGAGGAGTCTGCTTTATCTGACTGAAGACGAACAATTCTTCGATTAATGGTTGAGATATGGACCAAAGCAGCGGTGACTGTAGCAGTAGCAATCAAAGCTGATTCCTTTTCTTTCAAGCCATACTTACAGGGCGTAGTTTGAAAGGGCATCAAACATGTGTTTGTGGTCTCCGAAAAAACCACGGGGCAATGTTTAGAGCCGTAAACTTCAAGCAGCGCAATCTTGCCACTCCCTGCGAGGGCACAGGGTGAGTGGGCACGGTACGAACTGACGGCACTTGGTTCCACAGCCACAACACAACAGCATCAGTTGAATGGCGACACTACCACCTCAGAAGGTTCGCAGTCCATGTTCTTACAGCGGACCTGATGTAACCGGTGGCGGAAGTTTCTTTGACATGGAGTGATTCGAGTTTGACTCTCAAGCCAGCTTCGAAACTTGTTGGTCCGTACGGTGACAAAGATTGAAGGGCATCAAAAGAGTCCTGGCTGTCTCCACATGAAGCACTGGCATGGGCAGCGCTTCCCTGCAGTCGAGATGCGATTCACGCAGAACCATCTTGCCCCTCTCCGTCGTGATTGCGCATCTCTAGCGTTTAGCCGGAAACAGGGTTGGTGGGTGCAGTACGAACTTGCAGCGATCGCTTCCACAGCCACAGCAGCATCAGATGCCACAGCCGTAGCAGCATCAGCCGCATGGTGACACTACCGCCTGGCACACAGAACGCTTGTTTGGACGAAGCAGTGTCGCAGAGAAAACATGAAGCTGCCACGCGGGCCCCTCGCTAGGCTTCCTGAAGCGAAACTGAACCGAGTGGATGCTTTCCAGTAATAAGTGTCCGATGATTAGGAATGTTGATGGAACATACAAGCGATCGTCTCCGCTGGCGGGTGTTGAAGCGCCACACACCAGTCGTAGCTCATGAGGTTGTGGTAGAGCAGAACGCAGCGCAAGTGCCAGTCGGCCTTTCTTGATCATGGCCCGCCTCGACCTCTCAGATCTTGCCATCCCAGGATCGGAAACTGTCAGCATCCGCTGTGTGCAGTCGACCAGACTGTTCATGCAGTCGACTGCCATGCTTCTCGGACCTGCCTGCGGCTTGTCAAGCGATCAATGTTGGAGAGCAGGACTGAACGGATTCCGGGTTGCCGGCCCCAGTTCAATACTTTCCAGCAGGTCCAGCAGCGCCCCCTCGGATGTTCGTCAAGGTCCTTGGGAGCGTTGATCGCACAGAAACTAAACAGTTAAGTAGTGATCGCCTCCTCCGGCAGGGAAGCGCAGCACACCAGTCATAGCTCACGAGCTTGTGGTATCCTGGTAGACCAGGACGTAGCATAAGTGCCAGTGGGCCTTTCTTGATCATCCGCCCCCTCGACCTCTCAGATCTGGCCCTTCCCCCTGGCCTGCCACAAAACCTATTGCTCCCGGACTCCCAGAAGCACGGCGCTGTGGAATCATCGCTGCCAAGGTGTTTCCAAAAGTCAATCCTTCTTAGGGCTGACTATGGCTCCTTGAGATTATGCAGGATGATTTCGTCGTGTCAGTGATGGAGGATGCACGGTCGATGTATTTGCAGGCAGAGTTTGTTGGAGTTTCGTACTTGCCGTTGCGACGCTGCGCATGTGCAGCTGCTGTATTCGCTAGTTTGGATCTCAGGAGATGGTTTCTGTGCTGTCAGTTGAGCGCTGCCACGCTTGTCACTCCCCTGAGGGCTGCTGCGTTTTAGCACACTTCGCAGGACAACGGATTCTCGTTTCACGCCAGTCCCCATCTGCAAGTATTTTGCCAGCGTGACGAAATGGATGCCTTCCACGATCGATGACATGGGCTTCTGTTCTGCTACCTGACGACTCTTGAGGAAGGAGGCCCTTAAGAAGGCCACCGCAGAGAGCCCAGCCTAGCAAGGAAGTGTCTGCCTGGTCGCCACCAAGCTTTCAGTTTGCTCTCACATTTTGCTTAGTTGCTCCGCGTCTGCGACAGGAAGGATACCGACCAATGGTCCTGACTGCTTAATCTGAGAGCGGCACAGGCGGCACTGTGAGCTAGCTTGCTGACAGCGGGTCATTAGTGCGAGTGGCGCATGAACGCCAGTCTGTTGTTCACTCCAGCAGATCACAGGATCGTAGCATCAAAGCTTTCGCATGCGAGAGAAGTCGAGTTGCGAACCTCACCTGCATGACAAAGCGACACCGTGCTTGTCTGGCTGTTGTCTTTGCTTCTGTCGATTTTTGCAGCTTGTTCCAAAGCGTTCCAAGCAGGTGGGCTTGAGTCGTTGTCACCAAAGCTGCCATCGTCGCGACGTTGCAGCCCAAGTTTGTCCGCCGTGCAGCCATTCCCTAGCCGCGTCTCAGACCCCGATGCAGATTGCAGTTACGAGGGTTCCGAAGTTTGCTGTGCATGTCTGTACGCAAGAACTCATTACCCATAGCAGTGCCCTGGCGATTTCAAAAGGCAAGCAGTTGCCAACAATGTAGTTCAAGTAGATGGTAAGGCCCTTGCTGATACTCGCCTGCAGTGTCAAGCAATCGAAGACAGCTGCTAGTTTGACCAGACCAAGGGAGCCGTGCGCTCCCTTGCAGCCTCGCCTTGAACCTGGGCCTACACCCAGGAGCACAAACTCGGAGAGCTTTTCCCACGGCTTTCGAAAGACGGCGCGGCATCGGCCGCTAGAACCAAGCCTTCGCCAAGGTTCTGCGTATTTGTGCAGACTCGGCGCGGCAGGAACTTGTGGCAGCTCAGCAGAAGAGTCTCAGAGGCCTGATGCTTTGCAGGAGGCGCATGTCTAGAGTTTAGATCCTCCCGCAGTTTTGCTGGCTATCAGCGCCTTGTGACTCGCAATTTCT
>CAJNDV010003619.1:0-10548 GCA_905221635.1 Symbiodinium sp. CCMP2456
ACACAACAATTAACAGCTAGTAACTGTACTACCAACACTCTACTGCGACTGCTGCTGCTACTACTACTGCTACTACTACTACTACTACTACTACTACTACTACTACTACTACTACTACTACTACGACTACCACGAATACGAATACGAATACGGATACAAATACAAATACCAATGCCAGTACCAATAAAGATACGAATATTACTACTGCTTCTACTGTACACTACTGCACTCTTTCTTGTTGCTGCGCCTTTAGCAAACGCTTAATGACGGGGAGGGGGGCCTGCATCCTCAGGGTGCCAGGAGGGCTCGGGTTCCCAATTCTGAACTGAAATTTAAATTTGGAAGTTTCGGAAACCAAGAAACGCCAATATAAGATTAAAACGCAGAACCTTATCATAAAGGACCCCGGAAACAGGACCCAAGTGTTAAGAAACCTGCAGAAACACCACAAGCAGGGTGAAGGGTTCAGGGTTTCAAGTGCAACCACGGCCCAGAAACATGCAACCCTGCGGTGGCGGCTGTTGCGCTCCGCATCGAATTAATTCGCACAGACTGCGCTTCGAAGCTACTCTGAAAGGGGCCGGGAGAACAGATTTAGGGTCCGAGTTTATGGAGAAGCCCTGCCCCCTTCCCAGGTTGCAGCAGCTCGGCCGGCGCAGAGCGCTCGAGCACGAGCGCGCACCTCCCTGTCCTTGAAATCGATGGCTGGCATGGGGGAGCGACGCAAGCGAATGTCCCGGGCAGTCGAGCCAAATTTTGTCAGCAGAAGGTCGTGCGAGTACTCTGAGAGATGACAACAACAAGTACTTCCTTGTACCAACATCACCACCACCGCTGACAATGCTAATAAGGACAAGCTGTCTGGAGGCTTACAGATTTTCGGGTTTGGGGCACTCCTAGGCTTTACTTCAGGAGGCCTCGAAAACTGTGAACAGGGTTTAAAGAGTGATCAGGAGCTTGGGCTCATCAGGGCCTGTGGCTTGAAGAGGTTGCACTATGCACAGGGGCTAGTGTCGGGGTGTGAGAGCTGCGCGTTTGGGAAAAACAAGCTTTGAGGTCTTGAGGGTTTGGGGCTCTAGGGATTCAGCCTGTAAGGCTTCAGCCAGCCGCTAACACTTTGGGATTTAGAGCGCCTGTGTTATGTGGATTTTGCTTTGGGGTTTCGGCCTTTTCGCTTCAAGGAACTTCTCCAACACCCAGAATGGCTTCTCCAAGCTCCACATCAAATCAAATACCTTAAAATCCTGAGCCCCACATTACCTGCTTCCGTAATTCTCCGATAACTGAATATCTCCATTATAAGCAAGTTCAACTGCGGGCTGAAGGATATGGGGGCAAGTCTACGGCAAGTGTGAGGCTGCCTGAGAATCATGAGCCCATCATGCTTTGCACCCTGCATTGCGTGATGTGAGCGCCGTGCGCTTGTGCAATCTCAAGCTGTTTATTCGAACTAACACGATTTCACTCAATGTATAAAAGGATTACGCAAATGATTGGTTCATATTCACTCATTAACGAAATACACAAACAAATACACCAAAACAGAAGTATATACATTTACAAATGCATACAGATGTATACATATATCTATACATACATAAAACCACCTACAAACTGCGTTTAAACAACTGGATAACTTCGTGCACATCCGCGTGTCCTCGTTTTTGTCGGGACCACTCGGCAATAACTTTTGTGTATACTTTGGCTCACTGTTTGCACGAACGAGAAATGTGATGATACATAGGTGTACTTGCCTGTGCACACACATATGTGCATATATCTGTATATACGGATATATGAATATACGCATACATACATACATACATACATACATACATACGTATACATATACATGCACATGTACACGTAAGATATATATATATATATATATATATACAAATATAAAACACATTCATACACACACCCAACCTTGCACGAGATGGCTCATGGGCAGTTTTCAGGGTTCCACTCTGGGATGCTCGGAGCTGATTAGAGGCTTGTCTATACATTGACTCCACAAATACACAACAATAGCTCAAAAGGACAGGTGCGACATGCAGTGGCAGCACTTTACTTATGAACTGCAGTGGTAATACACTAAACATGACTATATGAACAAACTGATACCTGCACCCCTGGATCAGAGTGAAACAGAATACCGCTAATACAAGACCGGGTCTAGTATCGACATATTTATACCTCTACCCCTGGATCAGAGTGAAACAGATAACTTACGCATATATGCATGCACACAAATATGCACAGAATTCAATCAAGCGTTTGTGTGTACGTACAAGTTTGTCACTTGTGTGTATCTACATATCTATATATATATATATGTATGTATGTACTTGTAAGTATAGAAAAGCTTTACAAACAGGTATGTATGCATAAACACGTACATCGACATACATACACATACATACATACATACATACATACATACATACAAACATACATACATACATACATACATACATACATACCTAGCTACCTACCTAGCTACCTACCTACCTACCTACCTACCTACCCACCTACCCACCTACCCACCTACCGACCGACCTACCTACCTACATACCTACATACATACATACATACATACATACATACATACATATATTCATACACACATACACACATATATGCATTCGTATATATATATATATATATACATATATATATATATATATCATTATTATTATTATTAATGTATTATACGATGTGATACGTATATCTGTACAAAGGTAAGTGTATGTGTATACATACATACATACATATATATATATATGTATACAAGGTGTGTGTGTATATATATATATATATGAAACGGATATGTGCGTGTGTGTGTGTGTTGGATGTTCGTCGATCCTCTGTCAAGCCCTGACAAGTACACGTCGGTGGCATGCAACTGCTATTTGATGCTGCATATGACGATACCCATTTCATCTAAGATTGTCCCAGGACAACCCAAAGCCTGCCATCGCCATACGCACGGGGCCCAGGCTCAGGCAAAGGACTGGCGAAGGTGCTGGGCCTGGCAGGTAAGCAACCGGAGCTTGGAATGAACATTCGCTGGAGGCTACGTCGTACGCATGCTGCTGGAGAAGGCTAAGGTGTGCGTGGTGACGATGATGGCGATGGTGAGCACAACTGTATTATACTGGTAGTACGAACAATGAGCGCAAGCATATCACCGCTCTCAGATCTTCCACTACTGGATGCAAAGTTCAATGGCTTTATGGTGCCCAAAATGGCTCCAGAATAGAGTGCTACAGACCCCCCGACATCAGCTTAGGCTTGGATGGTCCCGTATCAAGGTCGACCAGGGTTTTGGGCAATCCTGAACCGCGAGACAGTAAGGTTAACCGTAAAGAATGGCCTTGACGACACGCCCGAGCTCAGCGTCGAGCCTTCGTGGGCTTTCGAGACTTCCGGTTCAATCTTACGCAACATGATTTTGAGGTGGCAGACATACAAACACACACACAAAGCCTCTCGCGCCACTTTAAGCACCCGGGATTGTACTGTCAACGATCTTCTGTCTCCCTCGACTTAGATAATGCACCCACGGATCCGTTTCAGTTTTTCGAATTTGGGATCCAATGCAAAATGTTGTTAAGCCGGCGTAAAACAACACGTAAGACTGCATGACGAGGTCGAAGACAATATATACCGGTACAATATGCAAGCAACTGCAATTCTTGCCTGTACGACTGTATGATAACGCTTGATTGCTACTCCGATCCTGACTACCGCCGTTCCTGTTCTTGATATTGTGGCAGTTTATATATATATATATATATATATTGCTAGTACTGTTGTTACTTCTGCGACTCTGGGTAACATTGTACCTAGTAAAGTTCTCCTCGAACTTCAAACCTGCCTCAGCGACTTCCGCATCTTTCGCGCCATGGCGCCCGAGCGGCAGAGGTCCAGCCCCATTACTGCTCGACATGTGCTGTTTGTTGTGCTCTGAAACCAGCCTGCTTGAACTTGATTTCAACCATTCGACGCATGTATGCGGCATGAGAATAGGATAGCAGGAATCTCAACCTGTTCGAAGCAAGCCAACACTGTCTCTTCGATTTCAAACGATGAAGCGCACGGCATCCGCTGACACATGGAAAATCTTGCAGTATGACCTGGCGAGCTGTCACGGTTGCAGTTGCACGACTCCGGGCTCCAGAAGCAGGATGTACATTCCGCAACAAGGTGCCCATGATCAGAGAAATGAGCTGGAGAAAGAAAGGCAGAAAGGGCTTACGCTTGCACGTATCCTGCCTTCCCCGTCAACCTTGATGTCTTTTCCGATTTAGATAAGAGCACAAACACTTTAGCTCATCGCTCCCTCACCACACGCCTGGGAGACAGAGAGAGTTTCGGTACTACTCATCCTTGATCATGAAAGTAGTAATTCTGTCGATCGAGGTTCATTGTGCTCGGCTGGCTTTTTCTGCTTGCTCGCCAGCAGTCTGGATTTCTGAATCTCGGTGGTCTTGGATTTTAAAGGACCAGGACCGGCAGTCGCAGGCATTTCGCTATGGGTGAAAGCTAAGGGCCCTGCATGGCGCACCGAACTGTTGAACACATCTGCCACATGCCGTGTACATGTCTCGGATGCGTGTCTCAGGCCATCCTGACAAAAGGCAAGTCTTAATTGCACTCTGTACTCAATTGAACAATGCTCCAAGAACATGGAGCCGATGAAAATCAATGCCAGAAGGGGCTCTCCGGCTCTCTGACAGTATGGATCTCTAAACACGGATCTGAGTACCCGGCGACATTCCCATGCAAATTGAGTCTTGAATCTTGGACCCGAGGTGCATTCAATTGAAAAATGATTGAAACCCTTTGACTACGCACAGTTGTGCCGCCGAGCCAGGTCTGCTTCGTAAGTGCTCAACACCAACATGCGAACTATTTCATCATATTCTGCACCTATAAGCCGGTGAATATTCGGGTAGCCTGGCTTCTGACTGATAATTCCATAGCGATCAAACAGATGAATAATTGCTCGGCACAGCAATAATAGCTAGGTAATCATACAAGACGTAAAGGTTCAATGTTTGCTCATCGGTGAGCAGTGCTTCAGTGAGAAGGAAAGAGTAGAAAAAGGCAAAATCACAATGTCCACATCAGGAATATTCTCTCGGGATCCGGCAGCCATAGCTCATCATGTCCGGTAGCACCGGTGCGGCATACCTGACACCCCAAACCAAAGACACTCAGTCTCTGTGATCGAACACCCCATGTCGTGGTTGCCTTCTTCAGTCGTGAACACACGCGTCGTGGTACGTCAACACCCGGGAAGGAAATGTCAGGAGCTGCTCCGCGTTCAGAACAAATGGCTGTTCAGAAGCAGCTGAGAATACATCGGCCCTTGAATCCGATCCTGATTTGGAACCCTTGTCCCAGGATCCCGGAATCCTTACACGTGCGCATCCCTCATACCTGAACTGCCCACGCAAACAAACTTATGGGCGGACGTTGGCGTTACAAACTTTTTGCGTCCTTAAAGTTTACAAAGCTTATATATACAAAGATACACAAACTTATGGGTGGACCTTGGCGTTACAAACTTATCGTGTCCTTAAAGTTCACAAAGTTTGTAATACAAAGATACACAAACTTATGGGGGGACGTTGGCGCTACAAACTTATCGCGTCCCTAAAGTTTACAAAGTTTAGAATACAGAGATACGCCAACTTATGGGTGGACGTTGGCGTTACAAACTTATCGCGTCCTTAAAGTTTACAAAGTTTATAATACAAAGATACACAAACTTATGGGTGGACGTTGGCGTTACAAACTTACCGCGCCCATACGGTTTACAAAGTTTCTCATGAAAAATTACACCAACTTATGGGTGGACATTGGCCTTACAAACTTATCGCGTCCTCAAACTTCACAAAGTTTGGAATACAAAGATACACAAACTTATGGGTGGACGTTGGCGTTACAAACTTATCGCGTCCTTAAAGTTTCACAAAGTTTCTGATACAACGATACACAAACTTATGGGTGGACGTTGGCATTGCAAACTTATCGCGACCTTAAAGTTTACAAAGTTCATAATACAAAGATACACAAACCTATGGGCGGACGTTGGCGTTACAAACTTATCGCGTCTTTAAAGTTTACAAAGTATATAATACAAGGATACCCAAACTTATGGGTGAACGTTGGCGTTGAAACCTTATCGTGTCCTTAAAGTTTACAAGCTACATAAAGCAAAGATACACAAACTTATGGGCGGACGTTGGCGATGCAAACTTATAGTGTCCTTGATTTTGCAAAGTTTTCAATACAAAGATGCACAAACCTATGCGTGGACCATGGCGATACAAACTTATGGTGTCCTTAAAGTTTACAAACTTTACAATACAAAGATACACAATTTTATGGGTGGACGTTGGCGTGACAAGCTTCTACTTCCCTCAAAGTTTCCAAAGCTTACAATACAAAGATACGCAAATCTTTGGGTGGACATTGCCTACAAACTTTTCGTGTCCGTAGAATTCACAACACAAAGATACATAAATTTGTGAGTGGATGTGTGTGCTACAAACTTATAGTGTCCACAAAGTTCACAAAGTTTACAATGCAAAGATACAAACGTTTATGGGTGGACATTGGCGTTACAAGCTTAACGTGTCCCTGCAGTATACCAAGTTTTCAAAACAAGAACACACAAATTTATGGGTGGAGGTTCGCGTTAAAAACTTTTGTTGTCCGTAAAGTTTACGAGGTTTGCAATACCAAGATACAGAAATTTATGGGTGGACGTTGGCTTTACAAACATATCGTGTCCTGAAAGTTTACAAAGCTTACAATACAAAGATAAACAGATTTCTGCGTGGACGTTGGCGTTACAAACTTGTCGCGCCCTTAAAGTTTACAAAGTTTACCATACACAAAGTTAATACAAATATGGACAAATTTGTGGGTGGACATTGGCACTACAAACTTATAGTGTCTTCAGAGTTTACAAAGTTCACATACAAAGATACGCAGATGACTAATGAGAGATGGCTGGAATTTCAGATGCAAACGCAAAGCAATCCCCAGCTGAACATGCAAAGCCGGCTGCAGCCTCATCCCAAGGGCAATGATCATTGGGTAGCCATTGAAAACCACCTCAGATACGGCTTCGGGTTTGCGAGCCATCTTTGGGGCTTTTGCGGCTGTGTTGCATACCACTATCCGCATGGTTTACACGGATAATGCTGGCACTTAAAGAAAGCAGGACATTCAGAAAACGGTGTGGTAAACATAGCGTTTTCTATCTTGCACCCTGCAAACATGACAATCGCCAGCATTGTGCAGCGAAGCGGCGACGGCAGCGGCGCTGAGGGGATCTGGCATGTCTGAGAAGCTGTCGCTCGGGGGCGCTGCAGCTGTTGGCTTTGGCAATTTGTGTTTGTACACGTGCTCTCATTGGACATACACGTTTAGGATTCTTTAGGGTTTAGGGTTCGGGGTGTGGCTTTAATAAGGGCTTAAGGGTCTGTAGCCGAGCTCAGGGCATATGGCTTCATGTCACATAGACACATCTGCTGCCTTAGACTACTCAGTCTGGGGCCCAAGCAGAGGGGAATGGGGGAACGGAATGGGCTTCAAGATTGTAAGGGTTTTGGATGTTTTGAAGACAAGCTTTTGCAAGGGTTAGTTAAGCTCCCCAACTCCAGGCACTGCGATACTGGGATACTTTAGAGACAAAAGCTGTCGCAGCTTCCTGTGTGGAACTTCAAGCTGGAACCGAGAAAAGGGCACACGACGGTCGCTTCTGTGAGTCTACGCTCTGGTCCCGGATTTGAAACCAATTCCTTTGGGATAGACGCAAACACCAAACGTCACCAGCTTTGAAGCTTGGCCATAGAATGTCCAGGATGTTCTGATGGTCGTTTACTAACAGAAACGTCACTGGGCCCAGCAGCACAAGATGGTTAGCTTCTGCTCTGTTGCAAGTCAAGGGGGGCAGCTGTCCTGCACGCATGGCCTCGTGCGCGCCAACCGAAGTTCGAGGGCTCGTCCAACTTGCCTTTGATATGGTGCTCTCTCGACGGGACAAACACGAAAATGCGCCTTCTAATCAAACGTTCAGCTATCCCTAACAATCTCAAAACGTTCGTGGTCCAGCTCTGCCATCTGACAATCCGTCGCGCCTGAATTAGCAAGATGGTCTGTAGCTTTGACAGATCAAGACCGCCTAATTTCACAGCCTTGACTCATCGTAACACTACAGGTGTCATTATGTTCTGGAGACATGCCAACTCCAATTGCATGAATAATTCGGTCCGAGGCGGAAATCTCCAGCTGCACACGCATCATGCAGCCCGGGCTAGATGCAATCGAGCTGCCCTGTTACAGGAACTTGACCCAAGAAGCGCCTGCAGTCAAAAACAGCTCAAGCTCATACTGAAGCTCAGATTGATGAGTCCCAGACTTCCAGCAGCTTCTCCTACGGAGCCAGCTGCCCACCTCGATCGTCACTCGCGGCAAGATCGACACAAAGCCTCAGGTCGAAGCATCGTATTTCCATCAACCCGCGGTCTGTTGCGAGAAGTCACAAGTAGGCAGTCGAGGCACAGAATGCGATGTCCTGCACTGCGGAAGACCGACAAGGACCTGGCGAGAGCTGACAGCGGCCGACTGAAGCATCTGTTGACGCATGTCGGAGTACGTGGCAGCTGCGACGGCTCTGACGGATCGAAGCGCGATGTGAACAGCACATGAACAGCAAGAATGCCTGGCAGGTCCAGGATGAGAATTCCACGGATGGCAAAGTAGATGCCCTCGAATCTTGCTGCCAACCCGCAGCACATCAAAGGGAACCAGAGACCATGGTTTTGCAAAAGGAGCAGTAGAGGCTCCGGCAGCAGAACTTCGCCTTGGATTTCGGAGCAATATGCTTTCCGGAAGTGCATCCCCCAAGGCGTGTCGTGCTTGCCAAGTTCCTGTACTGTAGCTGCCAGGCTGCACATGTTGCAAAGCAAGGATAATTCCAGCGTCGTTCGGCCGTCACTCCCTCTAGATAGGCACACATGGACATGTCACGAGAGAAGGCACTGGGTATCGCACGAGTTCATGCACAGAAGTCCAGATGACGTTTGGCTCCACGCCTCGGAAGTCAAGAGACATACATGATAGCTCCGGAACACGCCCTTCACGATTTTCTTTCGCTGGACTTGGACTTTGGCTGCAAGCTTTGCTAAGAACACACAATGCACACGGAACGAGTCCCGAAAGTGCTGAGGGCAGCAGAGACAGCCAAAGATCATATCATCCATACCTTCATTCATCCATCCGCCCATCCATCCAACGATCGTCCTACCTTGCATCCGTTCACAAATCCCTGCACCCACCCGCGCATCCATCTATCATCTATACATTATACATCCATGCATACCGTTTAAGCTATCCCTTCATGCATTCATCATTTCGCAATCCGTCTACGCATCTACTGATCCAATCGTGCATCCTCCACCAACCTGCTTCCCGCCATGGTGATTCAAGACCACGGCCAAAAACTCCCCCCGATCCCGCTGTTCGGGAGGGATTCAGACCAGATTCGGGAGCACGGGCAAACTGCTTGCCCTAAATGCCGGCAGGACACCTCCGCATGTTTCCCTCACGCACTTGCAGAATTTCAGGCGCTTCGAGGCTAAAATAATGCGGCGCCACACATGCAGCGCCAGGACGCGCCGCGTCCGACGAGCAGGTGGTCATTTCGAGGCCAACATGAGCCCCATGTGTTGAATTCACAGTGGTTCTTGCATATCCGAAAACGAAGACACATGTCGCATCAACCGAAGTGGTTGTCAACTCCGAACACAAAAATCTTCGCGGCACCACACGCGAGCACAATTTGCACTGCAATGATTTCCCCATGTACTGGCGCGCTTGCGGACATGACTTATGAATCAAGCGCGAGTCGTCACGGCACCAAGCTTTCGCGGGATTCCGGCACACTCCATCGTCACCCCGCCACACTCCCAGCACAATTTCGCGTGACGGAGAAAGCGCCAGTTTACGGTGGCCGCCGACTCCCGCCAGTTTTGCCCAGTGCTTTGGCAGATACTAAATTCGTTGCGGCCCCGGCCGAAGCGGTCAGAGGTTTCTCTAGGGTTTCCCTACATTTTTCCTTTCCGAACCCCACCCACCTCCCCCCCACTCCCAGCCTTCCTCCGGCCCCCCCGCCACACCTTCTCCGCTTTTTCTCTCTTGCCCAATCCCTTTCCTTGCCTTTTGCTTGCGGCTAAGCCAAGACGGGCTAGCTTACATCATTTGTGAATTGGAATTCAAGCACGGCCGGGCCGAGGCGGACGATGCGAAGCAAAATTAACGTACGGTCGCCGCATTGTCGTAGTAGTCGTCGTCGTTGTGGTTGTAGTATAGCAGCCGTCGTCGTCGTAGTAGTGGTAGTAGCAGTGGCGGTAGTAGTAGCAGTGGTGGTGGTAGTAGTAGTAGTACTAGTAGTAGTAGTAGTAGTAGTAGTAGTAGCAGTAGTAGTAGTAGTAGTAGTAGTAGTAATAATAGTAGTAATAG
>CAJNDV010003621.1:0-10547 GCA_905221635.1 Symbiodinium sp. CCMP2456
TACAGCCATTTGCGCACATGGCTGCACTTCCCCGGTCCACATCCAATCCTGTCTTCTGGTTCGGGCAATGTAGAATCTATTCTTGTGCCTTCTAGAGCCGCAGATCCAGAGCCCCAGTCCAAAGCCAGAGGATAGGTTAGTGAGCTGGGTTTTTCTGTGCTGCTTCCAACAACAGAGTTTGCTGCGATCGATATTATGTGATCACTCTCATGTCGCTCAGCCTGTGCTTATAGGAGTGTTGTTGTTTGTTGTTTTCATTGTTCTCTGGCATCCGAGGGCACTGGACCCGGAGTTGCGGGGAGTGGTCAAGGCCAAGGATGTCAAGTTCGATCCCGAGAAGCTCGGCTTCGTTTGTGAGGCTCGTGGGGAAGCACAACAGCAATTCTTGGAGAAGGGCCAGTCCAAGATTCAGAATGCCTTGCGGCAAGCCGAGCGCAGTGCCTACGAGCTTTTCGAGCGGCAGCTCATGAACGACCAGTCCCACTTTCGTTCGTGTCTCGGCTTCAGTTAAGTTCCGTGTTATCGAACAAACCCACAGCCCGAGAGTTGGAAGTTTTTCTCTTAGACTATTTCTGCAGTGCTAGATAGTTAGTCCCTGGACATATGGTTCTGATAGTGATTGGCCAAGTGACAGTCTGAAAGCTAGGTCGTGCTGAGATGAACCTTGCTCTTAGTGTTGAGCCCATAAGGGAGCTGCTGCGAACTTCCGGTGATACCGAGCGCAAGCGACAAGCTGCTGTATCCTTGCTGGAGGACAGGTTTCAGGGTCTCCTCACATGCAGTTTTGCCAGCCTGAGCTGTCTCTAGCAGGTGTTGTGGTTTCATATGAGAGTCTTTTGCAACATATGTTCGCCCTGCAGACACTTCACAAGACCGGGTGGGCCCAGATTCGTGAGTACGGGGATGAGAACTTCCCTCTCTTCAACGTGGCTCCGAAAAAGAGGACGGGCGTCGACCGCGACTTCGAGGTGAAGCCACTGGATCCACAGCTGAAGCCATGGCTTTCGAAAAGCCTCGTCGGCCTGCAAGGTGGTGTGAGGAACTCCGGGGCGGAGCTTGTGGTGTACATCGCGAACCTGACCACCCAGGGTGTTGTCAGTGCGCCGAAGGTGAGTTTCCTGGTGAATTCCTTGCAAACAGCGGCAGCCAACATGCCAAACACCTTCGTCGGTCTTGTGTTCATGCCGAATCGTGCCTCAGACGGCCGGGTCAGGACGTGGCCAGCACGCATGATAACATTTGTTGCGTGACCATATAGAGCTTTTGCTCAAGACTTGGACCATTGCTTTGCATTGTGCATTTGTTTAGGCTTACAGCAACCAAGGAAGGAGCAAGAGCAGGAGGAGGAAAACGAAATGAACAGGGCCGTCGAGGAGGATCCAACGGACGACATCGACAGCGACGCCTTGAAGGCATCCAAGGTCGAGGCGACCTCGGCGCTGAGGGACTTCAAGTACACCCTCATGGTGACTTTGCAAGAGCAGGCGAGAGGCCTGGAGGTCAGACCTTTGAGCTTGATCTTCGACGATGCTACGGTCTACAGACAAAGGAATGCTTCTCACGAGGCTTGGCTGGTGACGAGCACACAGGCCACCAGCTTGGTCCGGAAGACGATCTTCAAAAGGCTCGTCCTTGACAAAGTCCCGATGCTGCCCCGGTCAGTTGCTTTGCTTCATTGTGCTTGTTTTTTCCTGAGTGAGTATGCTGCAGTATGCCCGCACTTGTGTTTGTGGTGTTCGGTGGCTTGCATGAGGACATGACCCTGTCAGTTTCTTTTGGGTTGGCTGAGCTGAGGAGATGGTCAAGGTTGAGGCCGGTCGCAAAGTGGGCGCCGACAGCGATCGGTTGTCCAAGTCCCAGGAGAGGTCAAACTCTTTGCTGCTGCTGTTCTCCCCCCACCCACCAACCCACCCACCATGTGATCTCAGCGCTGACAGTTGTTTTGCCTGCGGGGAGATGCGGCAACATCTTGGAGGGACGGGCTTGGTGAAGAAGTTGCTGGTTGCATTGGATGCACACAAGTCGAATACGGTTATCGTGGACCTCTTCGGCCATGACGGCTGGGTCGGACTTGCAGCCTTGCAGATGCAAATGGAGAACATGAGATGTGTTTGTGCCACGGTGGCACACACCGATGTGGAATACAAGTTCTGCAAAGAGCCTTGGATGAAATTTAGTGACGTCAGATCCAGTCTTTTGTCTGAGTGTTGCATTGTCTGTGTTTCGATCGAGGATGTGCTGCTGCACTCCTTGTTCAGCAAGGCAAAAGGGAAGCAGATGCAAATCAACGGATTTCCGGACTTCGCCGCTGCAATGGCCGACCTTGCAAAGGTGCACACATCCGAAGCCCGGTCTGAGTACGACTACCAGGTCACCGTCCCGGTGGGCGGTTGCCTCATCATCTCGCAGGCGCTTGTGACCAAGTTCCAGGCCTCCCAGCTGGTTGCGGATGACTTTGACAAGGTGTTGCAAGCGCACGACAAAGAGTTCAACCGGGACCACAAGACGGCGTCTGGGCCTGTGGGCAGTGACGAGGCCAACAACAAAGTTGTGCAAAGCCCCAAGAAGTTGCAGAAGGACTATGACGATATGGGGAGCTTCCAGAAGGAGCACAAAACGCATCTAAACCTAAAGTTGTGATTGTTGATGTGTGCCGCTTCCGACTGTGTCCCTTGAGCAAGCCATTGACTTTATTTCTCAGGCTGCTCGAAGCTTCGATGGGTGATTACTCGTTGCTGTATGACCCAGACGATGCAAGCCTCTGGGTCCACAGCGACAAGATTGCTTCCATTCCTGCCAATACAGAATGGCTGGGCTTCGGGTCTGGTGACTTTGCAGACGGTGCAACCGCCAACGACATACTCTCCGACCCGAGCGGGAGATGGTTCCGGTATGGCCTCGGTGGCCCAATGAAGGATGTGCTCATCATTGCTGAGTGTGACCGAACGTTGCCAGACGAGGTGAAAAACCTGACCGTGTGGAACAAGGTGGTCAGAGGGTCCACTATTAATTAAGTTCAATCGATGTGCATAGCAAGCCAAAGTCGATGTGACTTGTTCGTATCATTTCTGTGTCACGTGAAACTTTGTGTTTGTGTCTGAGGTGATGACCCTGAAAGCATTTGTGGTGGCAATGGAAGATGCCGGCGAGCTCGTCACCGTCATGGGCTCCCAAAAGGGTGATAATGATGACGTGCAGCCGATCGAGAAGATCGTCTTCATTATGGACCCAATGAAAGGGGCCAATGCTCCCAAGAAGCGCAAGATCTCCAAAGTTTCTTGTTTCGTACATGAAGTGGTTTAACCTGTGTATCCAAACTTTTCTTGTGCAGCTGTGGCAAGCATTGCGTGTGTGTGGATGCCGTAGCAGTGATAGTTGTGTATTGTGTTGTTTTCGGGGGCCTTGTCTTGTGGTCTTTTGCTCTCGATTACATGGTGCTCGAATCGTGTGTCGTATGAAATCAGGTCCGCCCCATCACCTTCGGTGCCCATATGGATGTGGCCAAAGTCCGCTCTCTACGTCCTCCATTCCAAGTGTCATGGCGCGTGAGGCCGGATGATTCAGAAACGATGTGACGATAGCGACTATTTCTGGATTGAGTGGGTAGTAACCCGTCAGATCTTATCCCCCACAAGCTGCATCATGTAGCATCTTTTCTGGGACAGCTTGCCCCTGTTCTGTCAGGCTTACCCATCATCGTGTGATCTCACCTGTGCGGCCCGTGCTGCTGCACACCCAGGAGGTGCAACTCACGCCGGGCATTCACCGGCTCTTCTGAGTCGTCGGGTAGTCTGTGGCTCGAAACTATCAGGTCTGTGTGTGTGTGTGCGTGCGAGGGCCTCTGTTAAGGACCCCTGGAACCCCTAGGACCCGAAGCCACTCTGGTAGCAGGGCTAGCCAGAGAACTCGTGTCAAAAATTCCCGATCGTGTCTGAGACAGAACCTAGGGTGCTATCAGCTTGAATCGGAGAAACCCTTATTAACTTGCTAAGACTACCTATGCTAACCCTTCGGTTTGCTTCGTCAGTATTCCGTGCTAGACCTTTTCGGGTTGTTGGGAATGACAAGCATGCTTCGACAACAGTGTTCCAACCTAGTGCCACACGTACCTCGCCGGGAGATGCCACACACGCAGCTGATGGGTCACCTCAGGTGTGGAGTCACTGCTTTTGCCGGGAGAGTGCTAGCCAACATGGTGGCATAGGGTGCTCTCGCAGACATGACGACCCTTGGCCAAGGCATGCTGCTCTCGTCTGTGACCTGCTCCATTGGTCCCTATTGTATGTAGGGGTTGAAATGTTTCTCATCGACGACGGTTATTAATCACAGTGCTACAATCCATGCCTGTGACAGAGCTAGCCGGGCCTGGCAGGGCAGTTTAAAACTTGAAACCTCGCACACATGTGCCTCGCAAGTGTTCGAAGATGCCGAAATCTTCATGCGCATCAAAGCACTTGATCTTTCGTCTGGAAAAGACTTCGTTCGTTAATCAGGCCCAGGTGCAGGCAGCAGGCGCAGTCGGGATCATCAGCAGGCGGCGCCAGTGGCAGCAGCAGGCATTGTCCGTGTCCTGTGGAGCAAGATGTCTTAGCAAGCTGGGACTACTGCTTGGGAATTCGTCGGTGTTGTGCCTCGAGCTGCCTTTTTACTTAGTTTTGTGTTGTGACCGGGGCCGGCCATGTCACGCTTCAATGTGGATAGCATCAGCACAGAAAGCTCACCATCCTTCAATGCCCCAGCCTTCGCTACTGCCGACTACGAGGGTGAGCTCGAGAAGCTAAACAGCAAGGCACAGCAGGCTGAGGGAAAGGATGCTGATGCTCAGTCTGGAGGCGCAGGGCAAAGTGGCATCAGGAGGCTGGAGCGCTTTGAAGTCACGGACAAGTCCAGCGGTGAAGGGCAAGAGCACGGTGATGGTGATGGTGAGGAAGATGATGAGCTGGCAGGTCCAAAGAAGAAACCTGCCAGCAGAAAGGGTGGCCGCCGAAAGAAGAGCTCGAGTGGCAGTGAGGCTGCAACCCGTATCATCAAAAAGAAAAAAGACGACACAGATGATTCTCATGATGATGCAGCCGAAAGCAGCGACGAGGCTCCAGCTGTTTATGACACTATGGTGCAGTGGGTGGGTTTGTTAGCCTGCCACACATTTCTTACAGGACAAGAAGAAGAGAAAAGGCAAAGCCAAGAGCAGCAGGAAGACTTCGTCACGGAAGAAGGTCAAGAAATCATCAGGAAAGAAAAAAACAGCTTCCAAAAAAGGTGGCCGCAAGAAGGGTGCTACCAACTTGAATGACCTGGATGCTTTGGCAAGCTTGATGCAGGACCATCCCTAAGTGAAGAGTGAATCTGCCTAACTTCCAGTTCTTCTAGTGATGAATCCTATTCCTTGTGCACTTCACCCATGTCACTTGATGGCAGGATGCAGAGACGCAGTATTCCGGTACCGCTGAGATTATTCTGGGCTCCTCTTCGGGAAGTGCATCCTCTGAAGATGAGGAGTCTTAGTTGGTCATGCAGAATAGAACTGATACATTTTCCATTAAGAACCATAAACCCGAGTTGTCCCGAATCAGGAGGTGTCCTCATCCGCGCCAGAGGTCTGTGCAGCATGCCTTGGCTGATGGAGTAGGGTTTACAGGGTTAGGGTTCTTGGTGGTTTAGGTTTAAGGGCGCTGAGGGCTTAGGCTTTAATAGGGTTTCGGGTTCAAAGGGTTTAGGGACTTCACGGCCTGTGTTAGGGATTGACATTGGGGGGGGGGGGGGGTTTCAGGGTCGTACCTTCTCCGACTTTCCTCAATGGCCGTTTAGGTTTAGGTTGAAGGGTTGAGAGGGTTTATTTAGGGTTTAATGGGGCTTTGGGTTTGCAGGGTTTAGGGACTTCATGGCTTGTCATAGGGTTCTGAGTGGTTTAGGTTTAATAAGGGTTCAGAGGGTTTACAATTTAGGGCTTAGGGTTTGATAGGGTTTAAAGGGTTTAGGGACTTCGTGGCCTAAGTTAGTGTTAGGGTTCTGGGTGGTTTAGGTTTAAGGGTTCAGTGGCTTCAGGGTTTAATAGGGTTTAAGGTGTAAATTGTTTAGGAACTTAATGTCCTGTGTTAGGGTTCTGGGTGGTTTAGGTTTAAGGGTTCAGCGGGCTTAAAGGGTTTATTAGGGCTTCGGGTTTTCAGTGTTAGGAACTTAATGTCCTGTGCTAGTGTTTTACATATGTACTATATACATAACTACGATGTGAAGTTCCAAGAACGCTTAGTGGTGCCTAGCATTTTCTGTAATCCTGATCTAGGAGGTTTAGTTATTCTCCCTTTGAACCCTAAATAACCCTAGATCAAACCCTAAAACCTAAAACCCTAAACTCAAATAAATCACAACATCATGCCGAAAGCCACAATCTGAAGTTCTAAAGGTGCCACGCTCCTGGTTCGGGTGGTTTAACTATTCTCCCTTTAAACCCTAAACTTAGACTAAACCTCAAAGCCCTATATTTAAACCCTAAAAAACCCTAAACCCTAATTCCAGGCATCGGGTGAAGCCGACGCAGCCACCGGCGCGGGCGCAGCAGTGCCTGCCACTGCATTCGAATTGGCATGTATGACTAAGTTCAGCTAGTGGGTTCAGTTCGGTCCAGGTAGGTGCCAGATTGTGCCCAGCCTCGAAGCCAGCGCACACGGTAGCGATGCATCAGCCTAAGTAAGAGGGATTGTGAGAGCATCTGTGCATGTTTGTGTTTGTTTCGGTTAATTAGGGTTGAGCCAGGGCTTGCCTGAACGGTTCCCTTCCTTTTTTTGTCAAAATCAAGCCAACATTAGACGAGAGATACCTCACATCCGGTCCGAGCACACAACCTGAAGCTAATAGTTGTAGTCTCAAATTACCCGAGGCCACGAGCCGCATCCGAGCATATTTAGTTGGGCTAGAAAACCTGAGGCCTTACCCTGGGCCCCTAAGACCCTAGAACCCCAAACTCCTACAACCCTGTGGTATCCTGAAAAGTTAGAGAATATGAAAGGGTTTAAGGCTTAGGGTTGATTTAGTTATAAATCCTCTCGAGGATTCGAGGGCGATTCAAAGCATTTTAAACACTTCGAAGCTCCAATAATTAGATTAGGAGCATCCCAGGAGACCTTAGCCTAAACCCGTGAGCAGTAAGCCCTGAAAACCTGTGAGCAATACAGACATGAACCTGGCATCCCACAGTGAAGCACAAGGTCCCAACTCCTGAAAAACCACAAATCCCAAATTACCACAAGGCTCTGATCGATGCTGTGCCACTGCCAGCGCCGCCGAGTCCTGCTGTGCCAGTGCCAGAGCCGCCGAGTCCTGCTGCTGGGCAAGATAAGTGGGGTATCCGAGGTTGTATGTGGGGATTGTACGGCCTAGGCAGCCAATGATGAGCAGACCAAGATGTTTCAGGAAACCCAGGAGGAGACTTGACTCAAACTGCCATAAAATTGCTCTGTTCGGTTACGAAAGCGGTGCCCAGGTTCCCACGCTATGGTACGAAAAAAATGACGGTGACCGAGACGATGCATCCCAACTGCAGGTCAGGGTTCAGTTGTCGTGAGTCATTTACTCCCCTCCTCCAACAACTTGTTTTGCCAAGTTTTGCTCTAGGCTCTAAGTGTGATGATCCCCAAATATCCCCTGGACAGTGTGCTGAACTTATGCACTCTGTTAGTGGATCCAAGGCTCAAGAGAAATGGACCCATGGACGTGGGACTGCTGAGGCAGCGATGTTCCTGGAACCCTATGTCGAGACGCATGAGGGAACCCAGCTGATTCAAGAAACCCAGGTGGATGAGACCTGACTCAAATATTCCACTTTAGCATTGCTGTGTGGGTTTGCGACTGGATATGCAGAGACGGCGCTTAGGTTCTCATGCCACACGATGCAAAGTCTGGCCCGAGTGATGTGGTGCTATCTGATGGAAACAATGGCAAACTTGGCGATGATGGGTCTTCCAAGGTGCATGTTTCTGCGCTTCTTACTGTGTTGTCTGCCGAGTTGTGACGCTGTGGGTGTTAAAGTCGTCCCCGAGTTCAGGAGATATTGGCCGCTGAGCAAAATGCTGGTGCTCATCCAATGCTATCGGGGCCCTATGTCGAGATGCAGGAGGAAACCCAGCTGATTCAGGGAACCCAGGTGGATGAGACATGACTCAAATAATCCACTTTAGCATTGCTGTGTGGGTTTGTGACTGGATACACAGAGACGGTGCCTAGGTTCTCATGCCACACGATGCAAAGTCTGGCCCGAGTGATTTGGTGCTATCCGATGGAAACAGTGGCAAACTTGGCGACGATGGGTCTTCCGAGGTGCATGTTTCTGCACTGCTTGCTGTGTTGTCTGCCGAGCTGTGACGCTGTGGGTGTTAAAGCCGTCCCGGGTTCAGGGGCCATTGGGCGCTGAGCAAAATGCTGGTGCTCATCCAATGCAGGAGGAAACCCAGCTGATTCAGGGAACCCAGCTGGATGAGACATGACTCAAATAATCCACTTTAGCATTGCTGTGTGGGTTTGTGACTGGATACACAGAGAGGGTGCCTAGGTTCTCATGCCACACGATGCAAAGTCTGGCCCGAGTGATTTGTCGCTATCTGATGGAAACAGTGGCAAACTTGGCGATGATGGGTCTTCCAAGGTGCATGTTTCTGCACTGCTTACTGTGTTGTCTGCCGAGTTGTGACGCTGTGGGTGTTAAAGCCGTCCCGGGTTCAGGGGCCATTGGGTGCTGAGCAAAATGCTGGTGCTCATCCAATGCTATCGGGGCCCTAGAGATGCCTGAGGAACCCGAGCTGATTCAGGAAACCCAGGTGGACGAGACCTGACTGGAAATATCCGGGCTAGCACTGCTATGTCAGTTTGTGAGTGGGTTTAGAAGGACGATGTTGACTAGGTTCCCACGCCATGCGGTGCAAAGTCTGGCCCTGGTGATTTCGTGCTATCTGATGGAAACAGTGGCCATGATGATCCCTCCAAGGTGCATGTCGGTTATTATTCGGTTCCTTTGTGAGATAGTGTGGAGTACAGGCTTAGTTTAAGTTAATTTCTCGTTCTTGCAGGACAACGAGTTTGCGGTGAACCACTCCACGATCGTGCATGCTGCCGAGCAGACGGAGGATGGTCGTTTGGATTGTTATTGTTTGACACACATCGTATCATACCGTCATCAGTCTGCATTCTCTAAATCTTAGATGAGCTAGGACAGCTTTCATTTCATTGCCTTCAATCTGCAGGATGTTGCAATTCCAAAAACACTGCCCGAGCACTCTGGGGTCATTAATGTCAAGGGCGATGGCTCCAAGGACGGGGGTTGCTTGGATTGGTGGTTGTGTCCAATGTTACAGTCCTAAGTTGGGTTGCAAGCTTTGCCTTAACACGAAAACCATGCTTTGCAGGATTCTGGGCTGGCCGAAAAGGAGCCGAAGGACGACCATTGAGGGATTGCGTTCTGGTCTGAACTTGACTAAAAGACATCTGGTGAGCCCGGTCCTTGAACATTGGTGGGATGCGCGTGTAGCTTCGCCAGAGAAGCCTCAGTGGCAATCTTTTCTGGGACCCATTCTACGACTTCCCTTGTAATCCTTTAAAACACCTTTTAATCATCCCTGAAGGAGGTCGTCCTTACGCCATCCCAGGGAACGACATCTGTGGGCTTCGAGGCCGGGTGCGAGGAAATGGGTTGGAATATGTTGTTAGTAGGATGTAGATATCTCATTCTCATCCCAAGCCCCTCAATGTTATGCTACGGAGTGCTGCTGTAAACATGAAGGACCGCATCTTCGCTACCGTGAATCTGGTGAGCCCCAGCAGCCCCAGCACAAAGAAAGACGAGGCCAAAGTGAACACTGAGAAGTCCTCTGCAACATCGCCGAAATTATTTCCTGGCCAATGAGTCTTTGCATGCTGCCCAGGGTCAGCATCATGTCCCATTCGAAGCCAGATGAACTCAGGTATCCTTGGATGTGCGGAGCCAGTCGGGTAGCCCCGAGGACAAAGGGTTCCGGAAGACTTCCCAAAGCTCTATCGTTTTGAAGAAGCCTGCCCAAAGCCCAACCTTCCACGCCAAGCGCAAGCTGGATTTCGACAACATGGACATGGACGACACGCCCTACAAGGCCTTTCGAGCGGAGAAACTTCGGGATGCCTTGCAGCTCCAAAGCCCAGTCCCAAGCCGAGCCGATGGCGAGACGGTCACCCCGAGCCCGATGAGCCGCACGCTAACTTCGAGTTCCAAGCGGTTGTCCAGCCCTAGCCCGGTGAGCCGTGCGCGTGTGAGTCCCAAGCCTTCGCCGTCGCCTGCCGCCAAGGCCAGTCTCAAGCCGGCCAAGGCGAAGGCTAAGGCTAAGTGCACGGCAGTGAAATCCAAGTCCCAGCCAGTTTCCAAGAAGGGTGGGGCAACCAAGCCGGGCAAGTCAAAGAAGAGTGTGACACCGAAGACCGCAAGCCCTGAGAAGACGACGAGTGTGACGCCGACGAAGACCGCAAGCGCCGGCAAGAAGAGTGTGACGCCGAAGAAAACCACAAGCAACGGAAAGAAGAGTGTGACG
>CAJNDV010003623.1:0-10545 GCA_905221635.1 Symbiodinium sp. CCMP2456
GAGCGCACACTCGACCCCTCCCCCTTAGGGGCTAGGGGTTAGGGTCTGGGGTTTAGGGTTTAGGGTTTAGGGTTTAGGGTTTTAGGGTTTAGGGCTTAGGGGTTAGGGTCTGGGGTTTAGGGTTTAGGGTTTGGGAATGAGCCCTCTAAGTTCGATGGTTACGACGGCTTATCTCAGGTTTGCGTAACATCAGGTCTCGATGAATCATGGGCAGGGATTCGGGTTGTCCGAAACCTTTGTATCAGGGAGCAGAGAAGGGGTAATATAGGGGCCTTAATAATTAGGATCGGGTTTTGGGGCCCTTTTATACTATACTTATAACAAGGAGCCCCCAAAATAGTATTGGTAATTATTTGGGCCCTCATATTAGGGGGAGAAACTCGTCAGTGAATGTAGTTAAAGCATGAGACTGTCTGGATTCTAGGAGTTTTCAAGTTGGGGCTGGAATTGGCTACCCTGCACCCGAAACAGTGCATACCGGGGATTAGGGCTTAGGGCTTCGGGTTTAGAGTTGAGGGTTCAGGGTTTAGGCTTTATAGGGCTTAGGGTTTAGAGTTTAGGATTTGGGGCATACCCTGAGAGGGTTGGGGCGCGTTATAAAACGGCCTGGCCTTCAGAGGTAAAGGGGTCCTTCAGGGGCTGGCGTTACCAGGTTCTGCTTCTGTAGCCCTAAGGGTCCATGTGCCCAATGTATATACAGTGGCCCTAAAGTACCGATATAGGGACTACGTTGGGGCCAAAGTATATACTATTTGGGTACATGGACCCCTAAACCCTAAACCCTTATAGTCTTATAGTACCCTTATAGAAACCCATTCAACCCTAAACCCCAAACCCTTTAAAGGAACCCTTAAAGGAACCATTGTTTGGGCAGAGTCTTAGAGACTGATGCTGTGCGGCCCCAAAGCCTCGACTTTAGCAGCTCCGGGCACAGACTTCAGAAGCCTGAAGAATAGCCCCTAGGGTTTAGGTTTAGGGTTTAGGGTTTAGGGTTTAGGGTTTAAGGGCCTCCCTATACAGCTCGAGTATGAATTGGCCGCCCAAGACCCTAGTCCAATTCTTGAGGCCCTATATTGCTTCAAGCAATGTAGTGGCCTAGATAATTAGCCATACTATTTTGGGGCTGCTTGTTCTAATTATAGTATAATGTTCCCCAAAACCCAATTATTAAGGCCCCTAAACCCTAGACCCCTATAGTAGCCCTTGTAGAAGCCTTTCAGGAACCCTTTTGAAGGAACCCCCCAAAACCCTGTTCTAATTCTTAAGGCCTATATTACCCAAACCTGAGAGGATAGTGGCCCTTATAGAAGCCTTTCAGGAACCCCTTTGAAGGAACACCAAAACCCTATTCTACTTATGAAGGCCCCTAAACCCTGAACCCTTATAGTAGCCCTTATAGAAGCCTTTCAGGTACACTTTTGAAGGAGCCCCCAAAACCCTGTTCATGGACGGGTCCTATCCTAAACCCTAAACCCTAAACCCAAACCTGAGAGGACGGGTCTCTTGCAGCACGACCATCCGACGAGGGCGACTCAGAACCGCTGCCGAGCCGCCTCACGATGACAAGACAAAACTTGACGGATGCTCCAGCCCTAAGCCTCCATGTACCGTTGTCACTCCTTGCTTATGGCTTCTAGTTAGTGTCGATGGCGAGATAGTAGACCTTCTAGAAATTTGATTTTGGGGGTATTTAGGGTGGGTGGCTGGTCGGGTTCCTACATTGAGCTCGTACAAGCCTGTGAGGTTTCGGTGTCAGCGCATGTAGTTCGGACTTAAGGCTCAGGAGCTTTACTTCTACGAGGGCTTAGCGTTTAAGGGGCTTTGGGGGCTTAGGGTTTAGGGTCTACGGTTTTGGGGGGGGCGAGCCAGTCTATGCTGCTGCTGGGCACATAAGAAGGCTATGTTTGTTTCATTTGGTGGATCCGAAATATTTGGGCCTTCACAGCCCCGAAGCCAGAAGAAACCAATGTCCTAGATACAAGTACCCAGGTGGACCCTGAGGGAAAGATCCCAAACTCCTCAACCATAACTTGACTAACCTCCTAGACTTGAAGCAGACTGTGCTTCCCCTGCGGCGGCGCCTATTTCGTCGATATCTACACCTGTGGCCACTTTTTCGGCTCGAAAAGCTTCGGCTCAGAATGGAGTTCCGAGCCTCCCTGAATTACTGCATGTTACTGCCGGGAAATCAGCATCGGTTCAGAGGTTCAGAACTTCTTACTCCAGGGATGATAGCTGGCAAAGTAGACAGGGGAACGAAGGACAAGAGCAACTCATACGGGGGCCTTAATACTTAGAACAGGGTTTTGGGGCCCATTCTGCTATAACTATAGAAAGGAGCCCCAAAAATAGTACAGGTAATTATTTAGGCCCCTATATTACTAAGGTTTGCGGCTTGCGGTCTACAGTGTAAGCAGGAGAACCAAGTCAAGCACGAGCTCATGAGCTGGCACGAGGGCATGCAGCCAAGGAACAACAGTCATTCTGAAGGCAATGCAACGGTTGCACAACGCTTGCTAAACTGCACCAGCAACGGTCATCAAAGCCGAACCAATGAACACATCACAAGCGAACACTCCGCCAACATTAACCTCGCGCTTCTGGACACATCTCCCACTCGAACGACCGGCCTGCTAAGAACGCCACAGCGACACAGACCTGATTGCTGATTGTCGTTTGGAGTCATCTGGGGTGCAACCTTGAGCATGCGCGATGACTAATGTAGGGGCCTTAATCATTAGAATAGGGTTTTGGGGCCCAATATACTATACTTATAATAAAGAACCCCCAAAATAGTATTGGCAATTATTCAGGCCCCTACATTACCATCCTCGCCCCTGTGCTCCCTACGGGGTAGATGTCGGTGCACTGCGAGATGTGCTCCAGACATCTAGCGGCTCTAGGAGGTCAAGTATCCACGACTATAATTCTCACGAACACTGTTGCGGCAATGTTTTCCATATCCACTGCTTAAGCCGCTGCCATTTTAAGAAACCACACCTCGAAACCACTTCTTTGTGAGTTTGGGAATTTTCGCCGTCAGTTTTGAGAACATGCTGTTTTTGAATTCACATTACTGCATAAGCGGCCCGAGGGGGGGGGGGGTTCATACTCTACATCCCTTGAGTTGAAAGGGTTTGAGCTGGCGCTGGGATCTCCCTGCCGAGACAAACCCTAAGCCCAAAGCCCTGACAGTTTTTGCGATTCCGTACCGTTGGGCAAGTTTGCACATGTCAACTTGGGGTTGAGAGTTCAGCCGATCCCTGGGAGGCTGTGTTTCAATGTTTAGAGTGGAGGGTTTAGGGTTTAGGGCTTGGGAACACGGCCCCTACGATGACCGCGGCTGCTTCTTTTCGGCGTTGCACTGAACCCTCAATATCCCTAAGGGTCGATGTACCCAAATAGTATATACATAGGCTATATAGGGACTACATTAAGGCCAAAGTATATACCATTTCAGTACATGGACCCTTAGGGTCTTACAACCGCCTCAACCCGACTCCCATAAACCGAGCACACTTCGAGGAAGAAGCCCCAAGCGAAGCGTACGGCACTAGGCCCAAAACACACCCTAAGGGTCCCTGTACCTAAATAGTAGGGTTCCTATAAGGGTTCCTTTAAAGGGCTTCTATAAGGGTACTATAATACTATAAGGGTTTGGGGTTTAAGGGTCCCTGTACCTAAATAGTAGAACATTGGCCCTAAAGTACCCATATAGGGACTACATTAAGGCCAAAGTATATACCATTTGGGCACATGGACCCTTAGGGACACAAAGAAAGACAATATCAAACAAAAACAACTCTGTAGCGGACATCGACAGGTTGAGCAAGAAGTATAAGTTATAACGACCGGGCCCCGGAGACAAGAAGGGCAGTTCCAGCTCCGGATCTGGTCTTCGAGTTTTGGCACGACGGTTCTCAGGCCTAGATGGGATTTAATGTTGGCGAAAAATAAGTAGAATAGGGTTTTGGGGCTTCTATATTATTACTTGTTGCCCAAGACCCTTTGCTGGTACCTTGCCTGGGGTTCTTGTCTTTGGTTTGTTCCGTGTCCTTTGGGCTTACGGCTAGAGGTTCCGGAGTTGAGCCGAAAGATCCCCTTCAAACCGTAAACTCCCTGAACCCTAAACCCTAAACCCCTGAACCCCTGAACTCCCCGAACTCCCTAAAGCCAAAACTCCCTGAACCCTAAACCCTGAAACCCTAAACCCCTAAACTCCCTGAAACCCTAAACTCTAAACCCTCCAAGAGCTGTCCTAAATGCTCTGAGGCTCCCACTAAGAGCTCCAGGGCTGCCGACAAGTAGCTCAAAGATGCCTCCGACAATTTGGGGGGGAGGGTTTAGGGTTTAGGGTTTAGGGTCCTACCTACCTACCCTACCTACCTACCTACCTACCTGCCTACCTGCCTCCCTCCCACCGACCTACCTACCACCTACCTACCTACCTACCTTCCTACCTACCTACCTACCTACCTACCTACCTACCTTCCTACCTACCTACACCTACCTACCTACCTACCTACCTACCTACCTACCGACCGACCGACCGACCGACCTACCTACCTACCTACCAACCTACCTACCTACCTACCTACCTACCTACCTACCTACCTACCTACCTACCTACCTACCGATTGCGCACCGAGCCTGTGTTATGCATTGCCACGTGTCGAAGTGCATGTACGCACAGGGCCTCCATTGGCTTGACCTTTGCTGCGAGACCTTGAACACGAAAAGATGACGCACTTGTGTACATAGAGTTGTGGAAAGCATAATGACATATGCATGCATCAACAAGCCTACGCTGATCTACAGAGTTAAGAGCCCGTGCGGTCCCATGCTTGGGTCTGACCGACTCTGTTGCTGCTCCATTCGGGTCGTGGCAGTGTGCGTCTGCACTATCTGAGCGTCACCGAACGCATGTCATGTGCCCCTCATATATATATATATATATATATCATAATATAATACATATAATGGCTCAAACCTAAACCCTGAACCAACCTGGATGTCTTGGTTCCGTCGCGGACCAGGGTCTGTTCATTGATTCAGGCTCTGGGCTTCAAGAAGTGCCTAGACCTATATACCCTAAGGGTCCATGTACCCAGATAGTAGGTACTTTGGCCCCAAAGTACCCAAATAGGGACTACTTTAAGGCCAAAGTATATCTACTGTTTGGGTACATGGACCCTGAGGGATAGGCTTTCTTATTGCAGCTCCTCGAAACTCCGATACCGGATCGCCAGGAGCACCTGATGAAGTTTCTGGGACTGGAAAAGCCAGGCGCAATTTCCGGATCAGGACCGCACCAGCGGAGACATACTCTATCCCTGCACGTCGACGCGGCTTTTTTAGAATTTACAGGCAAGGTTTCATTCTCAGAGCGCCTATATAAGGATCAGATTTCGGAGTACATCGTCAAAGGGATCAGGATTCAAGCGCTGCAGCCAGTGGTTGATTCATCGACTGCCTGGACAAGTGAAGATTCGGAGCTCATCAAACCGTAACCTCCAAACAGCCTTACCAGTAGTATTCCCAACTTGGGTCCCGATCTAGAGCGACAAGGATGTACTTCAATTCAACGATTCATTCACTCACAAGGCTGAGCAGAGGCTCCTGATAGAGGTGGCTTCGAGAGCAGAAGATATTTGGAAGCTTGAATTCCCACTACTATTCCTTAGGGCTCATGATCTTTTACTCTGCACTATGCCCCCAAACCTTATTCTAATCATAGAGTGGCTACTGAGAGCCCAAAGGCTCCTCCTTAGCCGGATGCGCAGAGCTGGGAGTAGAGGAAAACCGGCCTCCGACCCTGAAAGGCTGTGTTTTGAGCCGTGGCCTGTGAGCGGGCGGGCAAAAGAAACAACAAGCAAATGTCAATTCTAGTTGTCCGTCGTGAAGTTCCAACCCATGGTCCTAAACTCCGTGACGTGGATACGCCGCCCCATCACCCTCCAAGTTGTGTTGGGGGGCGCCATCCCACATCACACAGCAAGTACTGCTGCTGCGCGGCGACCCAAACTTCTGCTTGCAGGAGTCGGTTACGAGGCGTTGCCCATGCAGCCCGCAGATGACATGGAGAGTCAGAAGCAGCTTGCCTGTTAAGTAGAGTTCGATGCTGGTATGGGTTCCGTTACAGGTTTAAGTTCCCACCGAAGGTTTCCAATAGGGTCAACGAGGGCTCCATTGAAGGGTTGCAACATGAGACTGTACGGGTTCAGGACGTAGTCCCTGTATTGCGGTTAGCCCGTTTGATGTTTAGGATCCTAGCTAAAAAGCAAGATAGCACGAGAAGTAGCCACAATGGAGGTTCTAGGTCGGACCTGGGGTTTAGGGTGTTTTTTTGTACCTTAACCTACCATATTAGGGCTTATACTAAGAACCTGCAAAGAAGTGGGCTTTGGTGGTTTAAGGTAGGGTTTCAGGGGACGGGGTTTTTCAACGGGCGACGCCCGAGCCCAGCTGCCCTCGGTGTTGGAACTTGAGAGTTTAGGGTTCAGAGACGCATGGTGGGTTGCCTTTACCAGGAGGCTGCTTGGAGGTTGCAAGTTTGAACATGAAAGCAGCATAAAGGGCCAGCGTTTAAGACCCGCGCCGTCAATCCGAACCTGGAACTCGTACATCAACAATCGGAGCTTATGCATCCTACGTAAGCCGAAGACCCTTCAGGGTTAAGAGTTTGCGGTTCTAGAAGGCTCGTGGTGACTTTTTAAGTTGTTGTTCCTTGTTTGGGTGATGGTTTCTGTTGTAGGATCTCCAAACGATATGGTTTGCTTACCGTGGAGGGGGGAACGGAGAAATGGTTGATACCGGGCTTCGGCAGAGCTACGGGATAATGGCAATGTAAGGGCGTAAAAAATTACCAACACTGTTTTGGGGGTTCCTTATTATAATTATAGTATAACGGGCCCCAGAACTCTATTCTTACTAAGGCCCCTATAGTACATACCCTGTGTTCAACCTTCTTTTAGCTGAAGGTCCGGTGACCTTAAGGCTGTAAAACGCTCACAAAGGCCACAACATCCTTATCAAAGAAGGGATTCGGGTTTAGGGTTTAGGGTCAAAGAAGAGCGATACATCACAAGTCGGGATGGCTCCACACTAAACACTGAGGCCCCATAGCCCGGAAGCCTTGACACAAAGAGTCTAGGGCTTAGGGTTTAGGGTTTAGGGTTTAGGGGTTAGGGCACACTTCGTCCCCAACTCTCAAAGCCCGGATGTGCCCTTCCATCGAGGTAGTGACGAGCCTGCGGTTTCCAAGAAACCTCGGTCTTGATCCGTCTGCTTAGACCCCAAGGGTCCAAGCACCTAGCCAAAGATTAGCATACATGACTTCTACCTGAAACCCAAGTACCTTAAGTCCCTTGAATCCTTATCAACCCGGTGCAAAAAGCTTTGAAACTCACATAAAGCCCTAAGTAAAGCCTAAACCCCACACCTCGTGCAAGGCCTCAAGTACACTCTAAATTCATACCTCATATGACGCCAAACCAAACCCCAAAAAGCCCCTAAACCTCGCGTAAAACCCTAGTAACCCAGTAAACCCGAGCCTCCTTATGGAAATCCTGATGCTTGGATCGTCTGGACCCTTAGGGGGGAGAGCCTGTTTCACCGGAGGCCTAGCTCGGAGAGTGAGTTCCCCAGATCCAGGAATCTAGGATTCAGGGATTACCCTAGCCGTTCAACTGGGTCTTAGACGGGGTCCATAAGGGTTGCTGCAATTACAAGGGGGTTTTATAAGAGGTACTATGACGGTGATTATCGGGGCCTTAGTCAGATAATCAGTAGAAGAGGGTTTCGGAGTATGTATTCGTCTACGAGAGAAGCCGAATCGTGATTATTCCAGTTTCTACACCCTCAGGACCGGCCTCTAAAACCCCTAAACCCTAAAAACTACCTCTTGTGAAGCGCATGCACAGGGAAATCATAAGAAGTAGCCCTAATCATGTCGGTCTTATGCGGTTCAGGTCTATAGGATAATACACGGGCCTTATAGGGGTTAGCGTGGTAGGACTTAGGATTTTGAGGTTGAGGTTTCACGCATTAAGGTTTAGGGTGTAGTAACAGTGTAGTACTTCCCCTATAAACCCTAAAGCCTAAGCCCTAAACCCTACTGTAAGCCCTAAACCCAAACTTGAGGTTTTGAATTCTGGTGTCAGGATTGAGGGTTGGTGTTTGGAGGCTTGAGCCGCGACCCAGGTTTGGGTGTCCGTCGTTGTAGTATTCGGGTCAGGGTCCTGGGGGTTTTGGGGTTTAGGGTTTAGGAGCCAGGGTTAAACTTGCAAGGTCGTTTTGAACTTGACACCAAAAGCCCAAGACGTAATTTAGCTTGTCGGTTCTGCAGATGTGTCCTAAAAATGCTTGGGCTTGCCGGAATTATTATAATAAGCCAGGTTTTGGTTCCCTAAACCCTAAACCCGCATATAGAACCTGGAAATGCAAAGCTTTTGTGACGTGGGGCTTCGAGGTTGCAGCGTTGCACTTCGCCCAAGTCTAGTTTAGGGCTTAGGGGGCCTGAGTACTTCGTAGAGATGTTCTCGTTTGTACTCAGTAGATTGTAGTATTTTATGCCCCCAAAGCCCGGTTTCATTGATTATCAGGGTTTAGGTTTCAGGGTATTGAAGCCCTATAGATAGAAGCTTAGTAAAACCAAAACCCTGGAACCCAATCTCGACGAGAGAAAGAAAGGCTTGTCAGCCGACAAAGTGCGGCAATCCAGCCACTAAGAATTGGACACCCGGGGCCCGAAACCCTATGACTATTATATAGATCTGATAGATAGTGCCACCTTCTTGAATCTTTGAGTGCGAAGCTACTAAGATTTATACGTGTCGCACAGCCCTGAATGCTGAATTTTTACCCCACAATTACACAGTATTTTTCTGCAACCGCCCAGCAGAAAGTGTTGCTTTGCGTTGTCCGCTTGCCATCATCGCCACCTTTGCTGTCGTGAGCTTTTGGCTGGTACCACATGCTGCTAGCTTGGCTAGTGACTAGAGCTGTTGTGTTTATATCTACTCTCACCGTCATTTATTCTCATGACGTCATGAATGACATCATCATGATCTTCGTTGTTCTGTTTGCAGACATCTGACTAACAGTTCAAGTCACTTTATCTCGCTATTCATGCAGTAACGCCACACAAGCTGTGTACATCTCTGGCACAACAGACTTGAGCTCACTTGCTTCAAGTACCAACTCTAGCAGAGCTCTCATCGTGATGCGATAGGTTGACTCAAGCTTGACCCGATACAAGGAACGAAAGGCGAACTGAAGACCTGTGTTTCTAAATCCCCGCACCCAAACTTTTCAACACACCGCCTTAGTTGCTGGTCTTGTGCGTGGCAATTTCTGTTACGCAAGATGCGCCCAATTCGACAGCGCCGAACTTCGAGCCTTGGACTAGCACAGGGCTCACCGTGTAGTATAGAGGCCTGAATGGTTGCCATGATTATTTACTACATGGTTCTGGAATGTCACTCAAAGCCCTTTAGGTTTTTGGAAGCCTGATCTATACATCTTCTAAGAAAGGAGCCCAATTTGATTATGTAAGGCCCCTATATTACAGTTTCAGAGTCCAGACCACATCAGGCCATGTGGCCTCCGATTTTACTCGGAGAGCGGCCACAGCCAGAAGCGGAAACAAATCAGAGCTCCTGACGCTTCTGCTACGTGCTCTGGCTTCTTCAACGCTTATCTCCAGAGTTTTATAAGGGTTCTAGAGAAGTTAGACCGAAAAATCGAGAACTCAACATCATCCTCAAACCCCGCAGTCTGCCGTGTTTGGAAAATCAGAGAAACATCTCGATCTCGTCTTTAGGTTCTTGGCGTCTAAACCCCGATCTCTGGAATGCGCTTGGGATGCGGGAGGGCCTATCTTACGGGTACTACAGCGCCTTGTGGAACTTCAGTTTGCAAACAACCATCGGGCACGTCGTGTCATGGAGACGGTGCACCGCGACCTCATTCTCTGAGCCGCTGGCCCTCAGAACCTTGGGACCGTGAGTTCTGCCTCCATCAGTGAACCAGTTAACGAAGACATGGAAACAACAATGATCCTGAGACCCTTCACCTTAAACCCAAGAGGGGTTCGTTGCATAATATGGGTTGCCGGCATGGTTGGAGGTTTTTCTTATCCCTGGAATACACCGGAGCTGACCCAAAAGCGTTGCAGGCGCACATGGCCAGCTCGGGATCATCGCAGGCGGCTGAAGTGTGTCCGCCAGAGATGATGGAGACAGAGAGGGCTACGCAATTTATACGTGGCACAAGAGGACCCTAACTGCCTCACTGTGGCATACAGGGCCCTCAACCCAAAATCCCCGAACCCTAAACCGCTATGGTCTTAGGTTCTTACAGTCTCTAGTGTCGGGTTGCCGCCTTGTTTCTCACCAAGGGTCGCAAGAGCTGGTAGCGCCTGTAGGTATGTTAGAGTAGCAAGCTCTCCTGTGCGAGTGTGCGAGTCGAAACCGCTACATATACATATACATACATATATATATATATATATATATATTGATCCCGGTTCGGCCGACCCCCCCC
>CAJNDV010003625.1:14797-34068 GCA_905221635.1 Symbiodinium sp. CCMP2456
CAGGGCTCTTCATCCAGAACCCTGATACCCTTGTCATCGTTCCATGTATCCTCGGAAACCTTAGTTTTGATTCCTGCCTGGGCGTGGTCGATGAACATCTCTGTCCGTCGTCTGGCAGAAATCTGATGAAGGTCAGGTCCTCCTTGAGCTGCTCCCGGATGAAAACTGGTCCTTCGTGGCGTCTTGTGATGGCGAACCCATTCTGTGGGGGTCTCTTCCCAGAAGTCCTCTTCCGAGTTCTCGATCCACAGTTGGTCACGCGAGTTGCCCCAGGCCGCATCAGTGACCACGGAAACCCTTAGGTTTCTCCAGTCTATCGGCATCACTCGGATGCCGAGCTTGCTGTGCTGGATAGCCTCCTCGATGATCTTGTTGCATTCGATCAGGTCGGCCACCTTGGGCTCCGGAAAACATTGCTGAAGCAGACAAACCCGGCCTGCCAAATCACACCTTGTCTCTTTTGCCAGCCAGGAGAGAACTCCTAGCTGGCTCCTCAATTGTTCGGCTGTGCATCGGGAAAACCTTTGCGACTTCCTCTTTCGAGGGATCTTGATCTTCTCGGCCTTCTCCTTCACGTAGAACTCCTGGTCGATGAGGATGGAGCCGTCAGGTTGTAGGGCAATGTCCTTGCCGGTAAAACGGCCTTTGCCCTTCTGGTTCTTGCCGAGCTTGTATTCCTCTGCGATCCTCTGGATGTTATCCCAGTGTTTCTGGGTCCCTCCATGCAGCATGTCATCCGTGGCAAGTCCAATAATCCCCTCGAGATTTCTTCTGCCTGAGTCCTCCTTCTCGTGGAGGAAGAAGACGCAGGGGTCGGACTTGCTAGTCTGGTAGCCCATTTCTCGTAGTGGTCTTGAGCAACATCAGTATCTGGTCCCGGTGCATTCCGGGGATGCCTTCTGCCGGTTGACGGCAGTACAATTCCCGGTTGATCTGGTCCCCGGAGTGGAAGGCCTGGGTGAAGTCAAGGAAACCAGGGCACCATTGCATGCTGGCCAAGACCTGGGTGACGAAAATGACGGAGTCTCGGTTCACCTGGGGCGTCGTACTCTCCACATCCAAGGCCGCTTCTTCTGAGAAGCCCTTCATGACATGACGGCATTTAGCCTTCACCGGTCCATGCTGCCTGTCATCAAGTAGTAGTCCTTCGGCTTGGGCCTTGGCTATGTCTGCCGGCTCCAAGGGTTTCTTGGTGAGGACGTAGCGGGACTCCATGACCTTCTCGGGCTTGCTCCGGAGAATCTCCTGGGACTCCTTGAGGGAGAGGATCTTATAGGCGCCGGTCTCCAGGTTATTGTTGACCTCCTTGAGGATAGCCCGATCTAGCCGTTCCCTATCGCCACCTTCGAAGTCCTTCGGCCGGGCTTCCTTCTTCTGGCGTTGTTTCGCCAGAGTCGTCAGGTTCATGTGGTAAAGCTCCAGGAGCTCCACACGACTCCGTTTTTCCCGTGGTTGCTCGGCATCCTCGATGCCGCGCTTGGCTTCCCGGTCATTCGAATCCGATTCTCTTGGTGCCTCCATCATGGTGTCACCGTCCTCGTCCTGCTCGACCTCCATGCCGCTATTTTGCTCATTCGCCAGCTCGGTCAGGATGTCGCCGATCCCGGCGGTAGACTCCGCCTCCTTCCCTTCCCGGCTCGCCCGGACGTAGGTGTCCGTCTTGAACCGCACGCGCTTGGCGGGCGGTGCGGGAAGAACTTCCTCCCGTTGTTGGGTTTCCTCTTCCTCGGCCTGCTCCTCGTCGCCGTCGATGAGGTCGGTGTCCTTGGTGAGGTCGACAAAGTTCCTTCTCGGGTTTTTCTCGAAGGCTAGGCGGGCCTGAGATAGGCCGCGCATCCATCCTGAGAGGGACAAGGTCTCTTCTTCGGTCGCCGGTCTCGTCCTTTCCGGTGCTGCTTTGACGAGTCCTCCTTGGTAGGCAATCCAGACCGCGTTGGGCAGTGAGGTCATGACGACCCTGCCCGGACCCTGCCAGTAGGTTTGCCTCATCTTCTTGTTTGTGCCGGCCCCGCGTCTCCAAAAGTAGATCGCCTGGCCGATCTCAATATTTTGGTGTTGCCTTCGTCCTGCAAGAGCGGCTGCTCGGAGGGCTTGGTCACAGTCCGCCTCGTGGAAGGCCATCGCTGCCGCCTTCCTCATCCGCGTCGCCCTATGAGCATCTGTGTCGCCGACGTGTTGAAGTTCCGCCACCATTTCATCTTGTTCACCTCCTTGTAGTAGACCGCCTGGGATCCTCGGCGAGTAGCTGATGACTCGTTGGATGGGAGAGTAGCCGCCTCGTAGAAGAAGCCTGTTCCGAGTCATACAATGACAAGTAACGTCCACCAACTCTTTCCACTCCCGCCAGCTGTCACACCCGTAGGTCGCCATGGCCTTGTAGAGGATGTCCTTGAAAACGCCTCCAGCCCGTTCGGTGAGGCCTCGTTGAGTCGGGGCCTCTAACGGGCCTGGAACGACCTCCGAGCCGTCATTCTCCACCTGCTTCCTGAACTCCGCCTTGAACTCCCCGCCGAGGTCGATCATGAGTTTCCTCGGAGGTCCGAAGAACCTAACCCATTGCCTATAGGCATTCCGGGTTTCTGCGGCCGTCTCCGCCGCCATGGGCGCCACCAGCTGAAAGTGGGAGTGCCAGTCGATGATGTTCAGGGCCGGCACCGTCTGGTTCTTGTGATTTCGGAGGTGCACGGTGTCCACTCCCACCAGGTCATTGATGAAGAGGTCCTCCCTGGGTGGTGCTCCCTGACGAACAGGTGCTGGTACCTTATAAGCCTCGCAAACCGAACACTTCAGTTCCTTGGCGATCTCGAGGGCTTCCTGGCTTACGCCACTGTGTCTTAGAATCCGGAGGAACCGCCCGGGCTCTGGATGTCCGAGGCCTTCATGGGCCCTCATGACCATACGCTGCAGCGTCACTTGGCCCATGCCGGGAAAGTGGTTGGCCCGCTTGTCCTTCCTTCCATCCAGCCGCTTCCGGTAGATCATCACGACGTTGCCTGGTACTGTTAGAGGTCGTCCTGAAGCTGGTAGCTCCTGCCATCGTACTTCGTCTTCTAGACACTGCCAGGAACCGTCCACCGCTCTTGTCCAGCTCGACCTCCAGGGAAAACTTCCGTGCTCCTCCTCCGGTCCCGGTGTCGGCAGTGTTTCGGCATTGTGTTGCGCCACGGCCACCATTCCATCGTTGAGAATGTACTTGCCCTCAGCCTCGACCATGGCGCGGGTCACTCCATAGTGTCCAGGAACCATTGCCGCATCATCCTCGGGCTCCGGCTCCTCCGTATGTAGGATCTCCTTGGTGTAGGTTTCAAGGTTCACATCTTGATTCCGGAGCTCCTCCTGCTCGGCCGGATCGAAGTAGAAGACGTCGTGCGAGTAGTCTTCCATGACCACCTCCTCGGCATCCTTCACCTTGATCTGGTCGTAGGGCTTATGGATCATGCCGGCATAGGCTCTGACCGAGATCTGGCCACCGCTTGATTTGGACGATACCTTGTGCTGTTCCATACGGGGAACCATGCTGGCCATGTTCGTGGAGATGATTGACTTGTGACCTAGTTGCCATCTACGGTTCTGACCATCTCGCCCTCCATCGCGTCTTTGATCGTTACCATCTCGCCCTCCATCGCGTCCTTGATCGTTACCATCTCGCCCTCCATCGCGTTCTTGATCGTCGCCATCTCGCCATCCAGCGACTTCTGCCTTCCAGAGGTACTGGCCTCTTTGTAGGCCACGTAGTTCTTCCTTTTGCCACTTGTTGGGACGCCATGGCTCCTCAAAGACAAGGGCTGTACCAGAGCTAGTACAGAGGTTGCATACCTGGACAGCAAACCGTAGTAGTCGACGATATTGTTTCTGCTGAGTGATATGGTCTTTGAGAACATGCGTTTGACGTTGCCTGAAGTGTCCTAGCATTCTGCCTTGGGAGAACCATGACTCGGCGGGCTGCTGAATCACAACCAAGCCTGGTCTCACATGCTTCAAGTAGGTCAGCACTGAAACCTGAGCAGAAGCTGGCGTCATCATCTGGCCTAACCGGATCTTGAGGCATTGGTCTGTTGATACTTGCCGAGAGCTAATCTTGGCCTTGGGCTCCATGGTAGTCTCGGAGACGTTGTGGTTGCTAAGGTTAAAGATCTCTGTATAAACCTGACGTCTTTGCTTGCTAAGACCCTTCTTGTAATCCCTGGCGGCCCGATCTTTTAGCTCACAAAGTTGGTCCGATCCGTTGACCAAACATCCATGCAAGTCATTCCAGACCTGTTCTGCCCTCCGTAGGCTTGATGTCATATGCCTCTGGCTACTCACAGAGAGCTTCACTTCCGGCGGCTGCCTTGATTCTCGGCTGCCTTCTTGGCCTCCATGAATCGCTTGAGCTCCTGGTACTCGGCAGAGGTCTCGTCGAGAACCAGATTGGCATCTTCTGGAGTTCCCTGGCTGCTCGGCTGGCCGGTCCTTCGGCTCGAGGTGCTCGTAGAGGATGGCTGCTGGTTCCTCGGTGGTGCCTCGCTGGAACTGCTGGCCGGATTCGCGGGGCCATGGAACATGTGCGGAGCCAGCGGGGTTCCTGGAGCCGCCGAGGGCAGCGGAGTCGTAGATCCTCCTCCCGGTAGCTTCGGTGTCGGTGGCAGAGTCTTTGGAGTTGGCGGCGCGCGGTTCATCTTCGCATAGTGCGGCTTCGCCTTGGCCGTCGGCTCGCGCAGTAGGATCTTTCCGCAGCTGCCGCATCGGATCTGGGTGACCCACGCATTGGAGCCGGTCCCCTGCCGGACCGGATTGATGCAACCGCATTGGATCTCCGCCGGGTTCCGGAGGCTGTTGATGCTGAGATCCGTCCCGGCCACGCTGTTGGACCCCGGGGTACTTGGGGACTTCCTCGCAGACATCGTTGCCAAGCTCGACGGCAAGGATCTTGCAGGGCTCGGTGACGCCGGGCTCGACCACGCCACTGGTTGGGGTGGCGGTGGCCCATTCCTTTTCGTAGGTTGCCACATATCCTGGTTCTCGCGGACTCCCATTGGAAAAACTCGCATCGGATCCCGGCATCTCCGAAGCGAGGGCACCTCCAGAAGAGTCGATGGAGGTTCGGGCCCCGCTTCTTCGTCCTTAACAGCACCGACTCCAGGTTGCAGTAGCAGAGCAGAACCTCCGGTGGTGCAAACTCGTCGACTGTCATCCTTCCGGAGTCCTCCTCCTCCATGGGGCGCTTCCGTGAGCTCGGCATCTCGCGGTTGTCCACCACGGCCCAGTCCTCGTCCTGTAGGCTCGCTGTCATCATCGCGCTCTCGACCGTCACATGGACCTCCTCGAGCTCTGCGGGGCTCAGGGCCCGAATGGTCTCCACCACTCGCTCTTGTAGTCCTCGCCGGTCCGTCTGCAGGCCTAGGTGGTTCGCCACCATGCGGTACACCGAGTTGGCCACCACCGTGAAGATCCTCAGCACCATCCGCCGCCAATGAAATTGCCGACGGTAGGCCTTCTCTTCCTCGGTCAGGTACCGGGTGCGCTTGGTCGCTGGCGGCATGCTGCGAGGCGGGCTGAAGCTGGCTAGAAGGCGACCTAGAAGAGGGTGCTGTGGCGTCGGGCCGAAGTTGCTGCTCGGCCGGACATTCTTCTTCCTGATGGTGAACCTCATTTCCTTGCACACTATACTCGGGGCCTTGCAGACGAAGATCATCCAGTGCACTGCTGAGCCTGTTAATCATCTCGGGGCTAAACTGGTCAAGGGGAACTCGAAGAGCCCCCGTGGGGCCAATATGTAAAGGAACTTCATGGTTGAACTTGCGCAGTTTCAATCGTAGACCTCGCTGAGGATCTAAATCCAATTGGGCTCGACAAAACAGTAGAAACGGAAGAGAGATCAAGAAAGGTGCCTTGCTTGTTTGACCCTCTTCAAAGACTGCTGGGCGTAGAATGCATCCTCCGGGACCTAGGCTTGCGGGAAGACATGCCACCTGTTTGGTCCTTGATAGCCCGTTCACCGACTTGAACACATGCTCCTCGGACTTGTAACAGGCTTGTACTTCAGGAGGATAACGAGCCAGCATCCTATCTAGCGTCTCCTTGCCAGCAGCAGTACGCTGACATCCGGTATCTATGGTAGCACATGCGTCTTCATCAGCCTGCACACTGTCATGCATGTACATCAGCTCATGAGGCAGACCTAAGGCAGAACACATATATGCTGACGCGTCGGGCCCTCGTCGGTCTCCGGGGCCGTTTTGGCTCAAAATCTCCTTAGGAAAACTTGCGGTGCTGCTCGATGACTTGTCAAAGGCCGGCTCCGACTGCTTCTTGGAGTCGAGGAAGTCCAGGTAGTGGAGGAAGAGCACCTCCTCCGACGTGTGCTCCATGTAGTGAGCATCCTTCGGCCTCGCCGGGTTGGGGCACTCCTTATGCCAGTGCCCGATCTGGTGGCACTTGGCACATCTGGTCTTCTTCTTCAAGGCCTCGATGGAGATCTTGTACGATTGCCCAGTCTTCACGGGCTCCTGGCCTTTGGCTGGGCCGAATCTCCCATTGGGGTCCCTTTGGGATCCATAGCCTCTTGCGAGGCCCTTCGCCCACTTGGCGTCGTTCACCGCCTTGAAGGATCGCCTGGGGCCGCCCTTGCTGTGCTCCCGGACCATGGTAGCCAGGACTTCCTTGGCCTCATCCTCGTCGAACACCTCAGAGGTAGACACCGACGTGTCGTCGGCTGCTTCGTCCAAGTCGCCTAGGGCACTTAGGAGGATCTCCATGCTCTCGCTGTCGGCGTGCTCCTCCTCGATCGTGTCGCCCCAGACCTCGGTGGCCCCGTCCATCATCATGACCGAATCCACCTTCTTGGGCTTCTGGCCGGAAGCTCCCCAAGCCAAGTCGGCTTCTTGTACTCTTATCCACTCCTTCACGGCCTTCTGGGTCAACTTGCCCTGGGTATAGTTCATCATGAGCTTCACCTCCTCGGGCGTCACCTGGAGCGCCATGACTAACAAGAAGCCTAGGTACTCCTGGGGCAAGTCCACCTTGTGCTCGCCGAGCTTCCTCACCGCATTGTCCCATCGGGCAAAGAAGGTCTTATACCCTTCGGTTTTCCCTCGTCGAAGGGTGTAGGTAACCTTGACCAGGGTGTTGATCATCTCCTCGCGTTCGTCCTCTCCATACAACTCCTTCGTATTCATCATCTGAATCAGCTTGGTTCCATTGTCTTCGCTCTGCATCCATGCCTCGTCCTTCGCCAAATGCTTGAGGTCGTCGAAGGGGGTTCCAGACAAGCTCCGAAGAAGTGATGGGCCCCTGGCCCTCGCCTTCACCTTGGTAGTCGCCAACCAAAGTCGCGCCCGGATCTCGTAGTCCCGGAAGGGTGTCGTCCCGTCGCACTGCGGTGGCGGGCCGGCATTCGACCGGGTACCTCCTGTCTCGTCCTCGCCGTCATCCTCGTCATCACCTTGGCGTCGTCCCGCGGGTCGCCCGGCAGCACCACGTCGGCGCAGGAATTTTTCAAAGGCCTGTAGATCATCTCGGCCTGCCGAAGGTCGTCTGCGTCGTGTCGGACTGAAGCCTGGTGGTACCGTGTCGGCTGGGCGGTCGGCAAGGTAATCTCCCCACGGATCCTCCGTAGATCAGCATCATCGCCTCCTGGGACCGGGGTCGCCGCTCCGGCGGCGTTTCCTTCTGCAGAGGCGCTAGCCATCTCAGCTGCCTACGGTCTCTCAGCTCAGGCCTGAACAAGCTACTTCGCTATTCTCAGGTCCAAGGAGCTTTCCGAGCTCCGCTACCACTGTCGGCCAAACCGACAGTGGCAGGCATCTGAAAACTAACAGCATGTGCGCTTTTCCGCTTGAGCCATTCCAGCACGATCCCCTGTTTTGGGAAAGGCTATCCCCAATCGAAAGCACACTAAGGTTTGCTTGGGCCTTGTCGGGTGTCTGTTTAGGCTCGGTTTAGGGTGTGTTGGGTGTGCTTAGTTTTTTTTCTCCAGGGTTTGCTCATCAGGGTTTGTGTGGGGTTTATTCAGAGTTTGCTCCGGATCCAGGGAAACACTGCCCTCTCCTACGCGCAGGACTTCAACCATAGTGAGGCCATTCTATATATGTGCATGTACAAGTTTGAAGCTGGTGTGAAGCGTACGAGGTTGTGGAAAAGTTCACCGCAGTGGGAGCCTAAGGATCCTTTCAAAACAACTGGGGCGAGCTTTACAACTGAATTGCTGTGAGGCAGGGGCCAATGATGAAGAAGCCTTGCTTGCATGTCTTTGCTGCGCGAAAGCGCTCCAGAGGCAAGTGTCACACGTGAAAGAGTCGTATAATCTGCAGGAGGAGGAAGAAGACTCCGTGCTGCCCTCGTGGCTCAGATGTCTGATGCTGCTGTGAGGGCGATGATGTTTGCATTTGAGAGCTGTGTTTGGTCTACTGTTATGCTTGCTTAGGCAACCAAAAGCCGTAAGAAGCGGGTGAGGAGACTGTCCGTCTTGACTCATAGCTTCAGGTGCCCAGTTGTACTGAAGCGTACTGAGCATGGCAGGACTGAGACTGTCAACCAGGCTGACCTTGCCCTTGGCTCAGACTGATAGTATATTTGTATGTGCCGAATACTTCAAACTCATAATTGGACTTCAAATTCGATTTGAAATGACCAACTAGGAAGTTGCGGCTGCAATGGCCGTGCTGGACGACGAGCTCTCTGAAGAGGAATGCGTGTAGCTGATCGCAAGTTGGAAGCTGCTAGACGCTTTTGGGCACTGAACATTTGCATGCTCATTCAGTACTGCCCCGGCCGCATATGTGGAAACTTGCACTTATAATGGGTAGTGACCATCTCAGCAGCATCGGAAGTAGCAGTCAGCGTTTGCGAAGTTGTATGGTAGTAGCCGGAGCATGAGAAGTAGAGTGAGGAGCAGCTGCGCCAAAAGCATTAACGAGTCATGACAGACAGGGGCAGTACCAGCATGCCGCTTTAGACAGTCCTTGCCAAGTTCTATCCTGAGAAGGAACAGCGCCGCAATGCCGCGGTTGGCCAGATCCGAGAGGTGCAGGTTGGGCCCCAATTCCGTGTCAGAAACATTGATGCTAAGAACAAATTGGTGGTCTGTAGAACCTACAGAGTATTACATGTGATCAAATGGGTTTATACACCTATAGAAAGAACACGACTGTAATGTTGTTTGCTCCGGGGTGCTGCCCTTTTCTGGGTCCCTTCATCATCGACTTCAAATCCTATGTCGTGTATGAGGCCATAAACGACCAAGGTCAACAAGGTCTATAAAACTATGATACGAATAATCTAAGAATACTAATAATACTAATACTTATAGAGCTAATAATATCAATAATACCAGGAATAATGATATTAATAATACCAATAATAATACCAATAATAGTACCAAGAAGAATACCAATAATAATACCAAAAAAATACCAATAAACATACCAATAATAATACCAATAATAAAACCAAGAATACCAACAATACCAATAATACCTATAATAATACCTATAATACTATAATACTATCATACCGTAATACTGTAATACCATAATGCCATAATACCATAATACCAGAATATATATATATATATACATCAACCGGGGTCTTACTTTGCGCACGGGCGTGATGCAAGGCCAGGAGTTCCTATTAAGTACTGTAACAGAGATCAGATATACTTATAGGGCGAGGACTACGGATGCTAGAATCTGCATCGCCATAACTTAAGTAGATAGAGATATATGACGGACTCGGCATCCTGACATCCTATAAGGAGGGTGCGACTCTGGCACGAGATCTGGGGGCTCGGATAACAGACGTCTTGTGCTCTGATGTGTTCACGTCAATGTAATCGGGGCTTGTGATTCAAATGTTAGAGAGGAAGCCTGTCATGGCACGAAAGTCAGACCAGACTGGCAGCTGCTCTCGCAAGAAGGTTTATGTTCACATCGCTGGAACAAGCAAGCGTCGCTGCACTTGATGAACCGACAGCGTGCACAGAATCATTAAAGTTTATGCAAGGCAACCTGGCTTGGAGGTCAGGAACTCGCATGTAGGCCCGAGATCACAACTAGGACCTTTCAATTACAGAAAGGGACGCTGTGGGAACCTGTTTGTTGCATGGTTCGCTAGATCTAAGATTGCATAGAAAGTCTTGGCAGGCAATCTTGGATTCCAGAGCTCAAAAAATCCAAAAAACAAATTAATTTTTTGAGGCCTGGAATCCAAGATCTAAGATTGCACAGAAAGTCTTGGCAGGCAATCTTGGATTCCAGAGCTCAAAAAATTAAAAATACAAAAAATGTTTTTTTGTTAACAAAAAATTTTGAGGCCTGGAATCCAAGATCTAAGATTGCACAGAAAGTCCTGGCAGGCAATCTTGGATTCCAGGCCTCAAAAAATTCAACAAATACTTTTTTCAATTTTTTTGAGCTCTGGAATCCAAGATTGCTCCTCAAGACTTGCTGTGCAACCTAAGATCTTGGATTCCAGCGCTCAGAAAATTAAGAATTGTTTTTGAGGCCTGGAATCCAAGATCGAAGATTGCACAGAAAGTCCTGGCAGGCAATCTTGGATTCCAGGCCTCAAAAAATCAAAAAACTAACTTTTTTTGAGGGCTGGAATCAAATAAGGTACGGACTGTTATAGAACCCCATCGAACCCCAAAACGTCATATGCCACGCATGCCCCATAGACCTTGTGTACGTAGGATCTTTATGGTCTGTTTGACGTTTGGTGTGTTAAACTGTTTTTACAGTGTTCAAAGTGCCAAGCCGTTTATAGAAGGTTGTAGAAGCCCGTGAACTCCGGAACTGAAATTGCTTAAAGTGTTTAAACTACGTGCCGCGCTCTGGGAATAAAGCAGCATCGTGTAGATCCAGGCACGATTGTTTTGTTCATGGTGGTTTCTGAGAGTCGCGAATAGCAAAATCTGTCTGCATCTATGCTCAACATTTTCTGGAAGACAACAGCACTTCGTAAATCCAGGCAGATTTTGTCCGTCGTGATTTGTCAAAAAATAGTTTGAAAACTAAGGCGGTGAATTTGCGTGAATCACACCAAAATTTGTTCGTCTTCTTCTTGCTCAAATTTACAACGAAACCCAGTGAACAAAATGTGGTTTGATTCGCTTGCCCTCCTTGCGCAAGAAAAACGAAGAGGCGCGCGATTCACACCAAAGTTTGTCCGATTCATGTGATTCGCACGCCCTTCTTGTGCAAGAACGAGATGGAGGGGCGTGAATCACACCAAATGTTGTGCATCTTCTTTTCGTTCAATTTTGCGCCAAAACCCAGCGGACAAAATCTGCTGTATTCGTGCGCCGTCCCGGCGCAAGAAACAAGGGGGCACGCGAATCACACCAAATCGTGTTCGCCTTTTTTGTAATTCAAATTTAGAACAAAACCCAGCGGGCAAAATTTGGTGTGATTCGCTCGCCTCTTTGTTTTCTTGCGCAACGACGGCGTGCGAATCTTACCAAGTTTTGTTTGCCTTCTTTTTGCTCAATATTTAAAACAAAACCCAGCAAACAACTTTGGTGTGATTCGCGCGCCCTTTCGCAAGAAAAAAGGAGGCACGCGAATTACACCAAATTTGTCCGTCTTCTGTTTTGTTCACGGACAAAATCTGGTGTGACTCGCGCGCTTTCCTTGCGCAAGAAAAACAAAGGGGCGTGCGATTCACTTTTGTCCGCCGCATTTCGTTTCAAATCTGAGCAAAAAGAAAACAAACAGAAATTGATGTGACTAGTGCGCCCTTCCTGCGCAAGAAAAACAAAGCGGGCGCGGGAATAACACGCATGCTTTTGTTTCAAATTTGAGCAACAAGGCGGCGGACAAAGTTAGGTGTGATTTGCACGCCTTCGTTGCGCAAGAAAAGCAAAGCGGCGCGCGAATCACACCAGGTTTTGTCTGCTGGATTTTGGTTTATATTGGTGCAAAGGAAGGCGAACAACTTGAACAACTTTTGTTGTGACTAGCGCACCTCGTTTTTCTTGCGCAAGAAGGGAACGCGAATTGCGCCAGATTTTGTCCGCTTGGTTTCGACGTGAAATTGAGCAAAGAGAAGGCGGACAACATTTGGTGTGATTCGCGCCGCGCCAATAAGCAAACCAACCACAGATTCAGCCAAGACAAACCAATAGGCAAAACAGCCACACATTAAACCCTAAGCCCAAGCCTTCGACTAATCTTAGTCAAACTGCTTTCTCTCCGACAACCCTCGTCCCAAACCTTGTGCATCTTCATCTTTCGTTTTTGGGGTTGAGTGCACGCTAGGGTTTACAACAACTTTTCGCCATCGTTGAGGTTGGGGCACGCTAGGCTTACAAAGAACCTTTCGTGTAAGGATGTTGGAAACACAGTAGGGTTTACAAAAAAAACCTCCGATTTTTATGGTCAGAACACAGGTTTTTCGTTCTGGGATATAGGGTTCTTAAGGGAAGGGGGGTTCATGGGGGGTAGGTACCTAGGGAACCTCGGGAAGGGCGCCTCAGGGAGTGGTATGTAGTACTTGGGTTATATACCCCCCTTGAATCCCCCTCCCTTAAGAACCCAACAACTTGCGGTTGAAGGCACGCTAATTAGGGTAAACGCTTAAGGGTCCAACACCCCCGCGCCCCTCCCCTTACTAACTTCTATAAGTCCGCCTATCATTTCGGGCCCGTTTCAGTAGCCAGCCAAAAGGAATTTGAAGAGGATGGTCTTGGCTTGGCGCGACTCCAACCAGAGCCACTTGGTTGAGTTGGCCAGTTCGTTTAATGCCGGTGGAGCTCGCAGTTGAACAGGCTCATGATGCAAATGTCCGAGTTTCTTTCCGCGGCTCGGCAAAACGTGCTTTGAGAAGGGCTTTGAGGACGTTGCTTTTGTAAGCCGGGGCTACGCGCCAAGGTGAAGGATTCTTTGGTCTTACAGGCCGCCTTCGTGACGGCTGCTCAGCAGGCGCGGGTTTCTTTTAGACTGACCCGACGCAGATTCATAGTTTTCGAGCTGTCATGGCATATGTGTGGAGTGTAGTGATGTCAAAAAACATGGCAATGTCCAAGCCTGTTTGTCAGGCTTTTGGGTGCTTGGTCTCCGGAAGGCCAGGCTTGACTCTGCTTGCGGGCATCATGGCAAATCCGGTACTTGGGTTGTGCCTGGCAGGCTTGGCCATGAAGCGCAGGCGCCTGACCCCACAAACCGGGTAAAAGCGTACAACCTGGTGGGTGGAATGTACTTCTACAATGCGACTGGATCTGTCTTTGATGGTTGGAACGAGTGCTGGTTCGCGTATACGGATTTGACACGCTGGTGCCAGAGATTGCACGCCAGAGTCGCTTGGATGCAATACGTGGATTAAATAGGAAAGTTGTCCGAAGTTGTGCTGCCCGACTACGGATGACTGGCAAGCCTTGCAGCCCCCCCCACCGCCCCCGTCCCCGCCATGTGTCAACCAAACGCGTCTCCAAAATGTATGCGTTTTCCCTTGGCGCGCAGACGCGAAAAACAAGTAACATTTCGAATTTTCGAGCTTGTGCTTGGCGCACGGACGCGAAAAAACTAAATGTTCGAATTTGTGCTTGACGTGCGGATGCGGGAAAAAACGAAAAGTTCGAAATGTTCGAACTTGTGCTTGGCACGCGGACGCGAACAAAAACTTTTTTTTTGAAATTGTCGAGTTTGTGCGTGGCATGCGTATTTTCGCGTTTCGGACGCGGCAGTTTTGCAAGCCTCGATGCTCTCAATTTCTACTTGTCGCGCGAGTGCGCGCGTCAAATCTTCGAGCTTACAGGCATGCATTCAAAATTCAACAATCTGTTTTTTGCGATAAGAAACAACGCGTGCTGTATAGAAAACCTTTTTTTATGATATATATGTTTATATATATATACATATATAAAATACAAATGTACGTATTTAGCCACACACACAAACACACACGTTCATGTGCCGTCTGAAGGGAAAAGCGCTTCCGAGCTTAGCCGAAGGTCCGAGGCTTCGGAGTTGATTTGGGTTTAACTCTTGAGTTAGCGTTTTGGGGCTTTGAAACTGCTTGCCTTTGCTGCTTCAGGGGCTTTCATCTCATACATACGTAGTAGTACATGTGCGCACGATAGACAACCTACAAAAAGGATCAAAAAGGTAGGTTTTTTTGTCCTTGCGGTATGACATGGAAGGCATCCAGAGCTTACGCAAATTCTGAAATGGTTGATTCTATTTTCTTCGTGCGGACACGAAGAAAATGAAAATATTGAAAGTTTCTAAGTTGTGTTTGACGCGTGAACTCGAAAATTAAGAACAAATGCGAATTTAAAAGCACAAAAATCTCAACACTTTCGAGAAAATGTTTGGCGCGCGGACGCGAAAAAACGAAAGCTTTCGATTTTCGAATTTGTGCTTGGCACGTGGAAGCGAAAATAATTCGATATTTTCGAATTTGCGCTTGGCGCGCGGATGCGAAAAAAACGAAGAGTTCGAAACTTTCGAGTTTGTGGTGCGCGGACGCGGAAAACACTAAAATCTTGAATTTTGGAATTTGCGCTTGGCGCGCGGACGCGAAGAAAACTTAAATTTCGATGTCTTCGAATTTTAGCGAAAACGGACGGGCAACCTTTTTGATTTTTTGCGCAAACTGCGCGCATGCTTCCTTAAGCTTTGGTGACTGGATCTGGTTGACTTAGAAATCCCCCGCGCCCGCCCCCCCCGCCCATGTGGAGGTGCATTGCTGTACCTTGGGGTACAAACGGTCATTCCGCAGGAGCAGAATTGCAAAATACGGAATCTTCTGAGCCTACAAATGCCGAAAGATGGCACACACCTCACGTGCAGATGCTATGTCATGCTCTCCTTCTGCGGCAATTGTAACCTTCCAAGACCGCAAGCGTCTCAAAAGGCGATTCTGGCCCACCATTTACCATGTTTTGGGCTAGGGTTGTGTTTAAGGCGCGGGACATGCGCCACAGGCCGAACGAATCTTTGTTTAGCGGAATACATGTGGTTTCAAGCAAGCCGACACTCTGGACATGTGGTACTAAAGCGCTGTTTTGGTGATCCCCTGCCTCCAGACCTTGGGCCCAGTCATCATTCTGAGATGGCTAGCTCTATGCCAGGAGCCTCCCGTAGTTTGTAGTCGAAAATATTCGACATGATTTGCTTGCGCAAGCCTGAACTCAGGTGGAAGTAAACCCAGAGGGGCGGAAGCTGCAGGAACGCACGCGGCGACTGCATCGCCGCCTGAGCTGCTTGCAAGTCGTGAAGGCCCGAAGGGAAGAACCCTTCAGATTTGCAGCGCGCGGTGAGCAACGAGAACAATAAAGCGAGCTGCGTTGGCTCGATGAAAGAAGTACCGAGTTAATTCTGGAAATCCCTGCAATTTTTTAGTTGGGATAAATTTTACTTCGAGCAACCGCACCCTGATGCATACTACGCGCTTTGTGGTAGTGCCGTTTGGTCGACTGGGACTGAGTAACTCCAAAGGAATGACAAGACACTGCCCATGATCACTGCCGAGGTTCCACAAAAGAGGAAATTCAGCGAAATAACAACCCCGGACTGGTGATCGACGGACCAAGATAATGAACGGTTCGCGTACGAACCTAATTCTCATGATCATGATTCGTTTGTATGTTTCTGGTATCATGAAGGGACCCTGAGTATGTATATTCCTGAGGCGCATACCAAAACATGAAACGCATTGAAACGCCTACGCACAAAGACAACCTTGGACAGTTGTTGATGTGCTGGCCTGTTGTTTCGCTGATGTTGCTGTTGATTTGCTGGGATGTCGGGTAGATGAGATGATGGGTGGTTGCTGTTGTTGTTGTCGTTGTGGTTGTTCTTCTTCTTGTTGTTGTTGTTGTTGTTACTATTGTTATTATTATTAGTATTACTACAGTTATTATTATTAGTACTTATTATTATTATGAATATTATAACTATTATTATTGTTATATTATTAGCAGTATTATTATGATGATGATGATGACTGTTATTACTGAATCATGAACCTTGAAGCTACCCGAGTTTTTGGGTCTCTCCAGTACCATGCCTTTGACCCTGCGTGCCCCACAGTGCCGGAGTCATGGAGCTATGGAGTACGCAGAAAGCTCAGAAAAGCCTGCGAGCAAAGAAGATTTCCATAGGGATGTCCGAGGCCATGTGATGGTTTTACAGTCCCCTGCAATTCATGCAGGCGGAATAAGTCTATCCCCGGTGAGTCGTCATAAGGGAAGTCCCAGCTTCGGCCGGTGACGGTCCGGGCCCTCCCAACTGATGTCCTTTCGTGGCGTGGGACGACGTGGAGACACAAGGTAAATCCGGAGACCCAGGAGACCCATCAGTCGCGAGGAGTTCGCAAGTCTTTCTCCCTTTCCCATCTCAGCAAGAGTCCTGGTTCTCTGCATAGCAGTCCCAAGGCAGCGTATCTTGCACTGTTCGCTGTCTATCTGGTCTTCTCCTTCAAGCAGGTTTTCTTGGTCAGTGCTATCGCAGCCACACGATTCTCCGCTTTTCTGGCAGAGTTGAGGAGGTGTTGTAGGCCCTTCATCATTTTCGGTCTGCACCAGCAGTTTCTGTCTGGCTAGATCCCGTCCGCCTCCTGGGCGGGCCTGGGAAACTGGTCCAAGCCCCATGCAAGGGCGTCTCCACGGCCGTTGTCCGGCACATTTGGGACCCAGCTGCCCCCGCCGGCGCAGCGAAAAACTCGCAACTGCCGTCTGGCCGTGTTGGCTCGAGAGTGCGGCAGATTCCAAGCCTCCGGTAGGGACCGCAGGACAGGACAAGCTGTACATCGGTGATTCGGGGGAGCTCCAAGCCGCGATGTGCCATGGCCGCGGCGACGGCGGAGAGCCGCAGCTACGGCCGCTCCATGGCGAAGGCGCGCGCGCGCGCGCGGGGCCGCGCGTCTCTGTGTTCGCGGCTCCATAGAGCTCTGTTTGACTCGGAAGGCAATGGTCCATTTCAAGGACATGCGACGCCGACGGGACCTGAGGGGCTCCATGCAGAGGCAGAGACTCCTTCAGGATAACAACTTCTCTGGCTTCTGCGAAGCGCTTGCCGTCGGCTCGCTGCAAGATGCCAGTATCTCTGTGACGCTCGCGCAGCCCGAGGACGCTGAGCGATGCTCAGCTAAGTAAGTTTCAAGCAACCTTCCAAGTAAGAGTGTGCGACAGTCGAGCATCTTTACATGACTTAGTCGCAGCCTTCATCCGCATGCTGTCTTGCACTTATCCATGAGAGAGACCCTATATGCTTGCGATTCCCTCTTGCCACAGGGACATTGCACATGTCGTTCGGGCCATGCCATCCTGCCTCCATGCCCAAGCGAATAGCACATCGAACTTGATCCTAGCTGAGTCTGCACAAGCGCTGGCTAGGAGCCGGACTGCCCACTCATCGGCGTCAGCAAGGCAAGGCAGGAATTGGCGGCTTGGCCAGAGGGACGAATGTGGCTGTTGGTGCAGGGCTTTCAACTCCTAACCGGATACGCCCGCGACGAAGTTCTTGGCAGGCCGCAGTCTATCCGAGTCTATCCACAGCATGAAAATGTATCCGAAAATTCCGTGCCAGGAATTGCCGGTTCCTGAATCGTGGTTGTGTCGTCCCGAAGGAGGACGCGGGAGTGGGAGCTCTGCCTGCGACCCTGGAGCGGGCCTCGATGGGCCTCGAGTCCCCTTGAAGCTGCTAGTCGCGTGCGAGTAGTAGTCGCGTGCTAGTGGTTTTTGCGGGGTCTCTGTCTCAATTGTCTTGCGACAGCCTTGTGTGACGCCTCGAGGCCCCAACCACAGCTCTTCTCGCTTGGGTTGGTCGGTAGCCGGTAGCCTTCAACTGCTTGGTGACATTGACGGAAGTCCTTCCCAACTCCCACTCCAGGCACTCCAGGCACTTCAGGCCTGGCCGCACTGGGAAGAAAGAGAAGAGCACATCTCTTTTTGTTGCGTTATTGCCTTCAGGAGCCACCCCCATTTTTTTTGTTGGCCCATGCCTGGAAAAGTCAGCAGCGGAAAGGGGCGGGGGGGAAGACGGAAGGAAACCTGAGGGCCTTAGGCGGCCTTAGGGCGGTTCGGTTTTGGTTCGGCTTTGGTTCGGGCCGCAGGAGCGGCTGCGCCTGCGGGCGGCGGTGCGCAAGGGAAAGAAGGGCGGCGCGTCCTTCGCGGGGCTTCTGCAGAACCGTCGGAAGAACGGCGAGGCCAGGCGGCCATGCCGCAAGCTTTGCGAAGCCGCTGCGACCCTCAGGCCTTCCTGAACTTCCTCTGCATCAAGACGCTCCGAGTCGGCTCCCTCTTCTACTTCTTGGGATTCCAGGCCCTAAGCCCCTAAGCCTGTCTGCGTCTCCCTCTGCAACTCTTTTTGTCTGTCAGGTGGACATGACTCACCGGAGTGACAGTGAGCATGTACAGAATCTGGTTCAGCTCGAGCTGGATGCTATTGTGCGGATCTCCGGTCTCAAGCTTCGCCCTCGAGAGAGACACCGCATCACTCTGCACAAACAAGGTCTCCACGATCTTGTATGCTCAAGATGATGCTTTGTCCCGCTTGCAGGCACGCAGACATGCCTTCGAGGTGCCATGCCATGACACGCATCCACGAAGCAGATGTCAGGTGGTCGAGGACTTCGATCACAAAGCTTGGCTGCTCCGGAAGGCGAGGGTGAACGACGTCGGTTGTGTGGTTAGCCCTGGCAGCAGGAGTACGACCATGCCAGTGGCCCAGAATGGCCATGCCACATGGCCACATCATGCCGCTGTGGAAGGTTCGCTTGCTGAGGCGAATTTTGCTTCGCTCGAGCATGACCAGTTGCTCACAAAGAACACTTTCCTCGAGGCAACAAGCAAGATGAGGACGAGAGAGCTTAAGAGGGACAGCTAGACACATAGCCCGGCTATGCCCGCGATTGCGCGATGGCGAGTGCTCGCGCTGTTCGCCACTTGCAGGTCCAGGCGGAGGAAGACGAGAAGCGACTGACTCGTGGCTCTGCAATGATCAGCTGTCCCCACGCTAAGCTAAGGCCACTCCGGCGATCTGTATCAGACTCGATCTTTGAGGAAGGCCATAAGCAGTGTAGCACCTGAGTCGGACGCCTCGAGTTCTTGCCCTTACTGCTGGAAGGTTCCAACACTTCAGAAGAGGTGCACGGCGCATGGATTCGCATGCACCGCAGCTGCTGTGTCTGGAAGGCCTTCACCAAGACGCTGAAGATCCTGAAGGACACGGACGGACAAGAAACACCAAAGAGAACATGCTCGAAGGTATCGCTCTTCACAGACGAAAGAGCTCTGAATCTCTCAATCTCTCTCTCTCTATCTCTCTCTCCCGCTCTCCCTCTCCCTCTCC
>CAJNDV010003625.1:34168-57192 GCA_905221635.1 Symbiodinium sp. CCMP2456
ACGCTCTTCCGATAGACAGAGACAGACAGAGACAGACAGAGACAGACAGAGACAGACAGAGACAGACAGAGACAGACAGAGACAGACAGAGACAGACAGAGACAGACAGAGACAGACAGAGACGGAGAGTCGTCGTCTGGCAATTCACTTGCCGATGGTTCCAAGACCGTCTCGCTCCTGCCCCTCTTTGTTGGGCCTCGGCCTCAGCCTGGGTGCCGTCAGCCAGCGCTCCCAAAGAGAGCAAAGAGAGCCTGCTGCGACTCGGCGGGGGCTTGGCACTGTCAGTGCCGCCTCTGTGCTCGTGCCTCCGCCTCTCTGCTCCCTCAACGGAGCACGTCCGGGCATGGCATGGCATGGCATGGCATAGTTGCTCCCCCGCGCCGGGAATCTCCAACTGACCGGCATGGGCTGCTCGAAGGTCTCTGGCGACCATCGCCCGGAAGAGGTCCGGTGAGTCGGGAGACCCTTGGCGTATGCCGTTGGTCTGCGGGATGGTGGACGGCAGGCTGCCACCAGTTCGCTCATGCTATGTTGCCATATGCTGTCGAACGCCTTACGGATGTCTAGTTTGACAATCCAGGTCGCCTGTGTAACTCTCCGTAGACAAGCGCATCCTCTTCCCGCAGCCTTCGTGTCCCAGCAGTGTCCGCGCTGCCTCATGCGATATGCCGTCTGGTCCTGTGCTTTTGTTGCGTGCCCACTTGTGGCTGGTGTGAACAAGCTCCTCCACAGTGAAGGGGTGCCAGGAGTGGCAAATGCCACCCCTTGTGCGAATTGGTTTGCTGCAAGCTTCGGACGGAGCGTGCTGTCTGCCAATGCTTGTTTCCAAATCCTGTGCTCCTGCTTCCTTTGCCGCGCGACTTCCAAGATCGCCTGGCCTCTGGTCCTGCTGCCGCACCTGCCGCTTTCCGTGCTGCTTGTCTCATCCGCAACAGGGTTTGGCTTTCCTTGAAGCAGTCGCTTCCTTTTGCCGGGCACGGTGATGGCCGAGGGTGGCAAGGATCAGGTGGGGGATGAGCACCCCGTCGTGGTCGGGAGCTGGTCGGTCACGGCATGGTATGACCTGCCGACGTGCCATGTAGTCAATGTAGTCAAGCCGTCTGTCAACAAAGGTTGCTTCAGGATGTATGCTGCTTGAATCGCTGGAGAAACCAGCAACCGAAGTTCCTCCCAAGCTGCATCGCTGTTCCATTCAGCTGAGACACGACATGGCGATGACACGGCTGTCGGGGTGGCGCCGTGGCTTGGGGGGAGCAACCAGAAGACAGTGAGGAAGTGGATGCGACTCTACCTGGCATGCTATGAGCCCGACGGTGAGGGGGGATGCAGCCCCTCGAAGTCCTGCACAATGAGCCCGAGCACATGCTGCCACAGCGAAACATGTATGCAAAGAAAAGTTGGAAACATGGACTGCACTTGAGCTGCCAGCATATTAGCAGAGGGCTCTTCAAGCACAACATTACGTAGACGAAACATGAACTGCACGTGAGCTGCCAGAACATTTTATTTGCAGGAGTGAAGCATGCTCTCTCCACGTGTGAGGCCTGTGTGAGGTGACGGTTTCGCCAGGCAAACCGCAGCCACCCTCATCCCGTTCTTTGCGCTGTTGCTTCCCCGTCTTGCGTCAGCTGGCTTTTGGTTGTAGAGTATAGAGTTCGCAGGTCAGAGCCGCAGCCCGTCCATGCAGCTCTTGTCTGGGTTGAGAGCTTCGCAAACTGATCTACGCTCATTTATGTAGAAACATAGTAACATAGGCATTGCTGGTGCATTGCTGGTAACAAGTTTGGTGTGTGGGCGAACTGGTTGCTGGTCGCAAGTTTGGCATGTGAAGATGTTCGAAGCAGGCGCGCAAGTGGACAGTGCCCCGATGTTTTTCAGAGTTTCTGAGAGTATTTTGAAGATTTCTGGCGTTCATCCTTCTGGCCACCGAGCCACCGAGCTTTGGATATGAAGTTGGAACCTCGCGACTGGCACTATGCCGGTCACACACACTTGGAATGACCCGCAGTACTCGATTTAGCCGGCTCTATAACATGAATCGTCCTTGCGAGTTCTTCGCGAGCGCCCGCGAGACGCGGCTCACCGGGGTGAGGACCAAGCGGATTGGCTTCACGAGAAGGCGCCGGAGCGAGGGAGTCCAGGGAGTCCAGAGTCCAGCATCGCCTCTCAAAGCCCAGGCCAGGGCGGCCAGGGTGAAGGACGAGCCGGAGTTGGAGGCGCCTGGGCCTGCATAGCGGCATAGCCCGGCATAGCTGTCTCGCGCAACTTTGTAGATGACCTTGGTGTTGAGGAGAAGACGGAGAACACCAAACTGCCCAGTGTGGGCAGCCAGTTCCATCCCGATCGATGCACGCCGTTGCGACCTCACGAGATTCACAACGCAGCAGCTCTAATAAACATCCATGTCAGACAGCCGTGCAACATGTACAGCGCGAGTCACAAGCAGTGGGATGTCGTCGGTCAGGTCTTCGACATGCGCAACTCGCGCCGTACGTTAGTGAAGTGTTGCAGCTCTCGTGAGGTCGCAGGTCTGAACTTTGCAAGGTAGAAAAGCCGCCTGTCCAAAAATCTCGTGGCGATGCTACTGCTTCTGCTCGAAGTAGGAACATCCAGACCATGGGAACTTGGTTTCCTTCGGCAGAGGATGGCGCAGGAAGAATCGTCGAGGTCGCAGACGACATGAGGCCCAAAACGAAGAAGAGGAGAGATTGTGGCACTTGCGACTCCACAGCACCAGAGACCTTCAGAGATTTGGGGTCCAGGAGAGGTGGAGAGGTGCGGTTCTCGAAGAGTCGAAACGGGGAAATGGAGCCACTGGGCCCAGGCCCGGGCAACAGAGGTGAAAGTCCTCAAGCACGTGCCCACGGAAGCGCGCACTGCGGCACTGCGCTTCCATGGGAACCGGTACACACCGTCAGCGCGACAATATGTCTTCAACTGTGAACATCCAAGAACTTGGAGACCTTGAGTCCGGCCGGCCAGGCGAGCAAACAGGACAGCAGTTTCAGGATCTCGTGCACGGCACGGTGACAGCAGCTAGATTCTTAGCACGGAACACCATCACCCCTGAAATGCGTTTAGCAGGCTGTGCAAAACGGAAAGAGTCAAGGCGTTGAAGGATGAAGAAATCCAAGGCGAAAGACTGTGCGAGAAACTTTGAGTGGCGCCAGCGGTGCAACGAGCACCCGGGAGAAACGGGTTTTCGCAAAGACAAACCGCCCTCTCGGCCTCTCGGCCTCTCCTGGCTGCGGCTTTCTCGCCCTCCGGACAAGTCGGCATGAGCACGAACACGAGCGTCACGAGCCAAGACGAGCCCAAGGCTGGTTCTGTTTTCCCTGCTGCGAGGTGCTCCTTCCACTGTTACTCTCTGCGCGGGTGCCTGCATGGAGAGGCTCCGGTCCACGGAGTCCACGGAGTCCACGGAGTCCACGGAGTCCACACTCACAGCGTCTGTTAAAAGGCCTGCGAATTCTGCCACTTGGAGCATCTTCGTCGGCCCAAGCCGAAGAAGCGAGGTGGGGGGGCCCAGGCAAGGCCCAGGGCCGGGAGATGCCCTTTGACACTGGCTCTCTGAGATGCAGCGCCGCGCTTCCCAAAGTGGTCCAAAGGGCAGCAGAAAGCGAGTTGTAGGCATTGGCATGAAAGCATTTGGCTCCCATGAACTTTGCAGCGCATACCTGCTTTGCACACCATGAGTGACCGTGCTCTCCAATTCTGAGCCGATGGACCGACGAACCCTTCTCGAGGCGACGCCGGCGGAGCGCCGGAGAGTTCCGTCCTCACACGCGATCGCGTATCGGCCACGGCCCTCAGGCGCTCCACTTGAGCCACCAAGCGCAGATCGAGCAGCTGGAGTGTGGGACCTGTGAAGGATGGCATTGCTCTCGCTTGAAAGTTCTCTGTGCAGCCCGAGGCGTTGGAATGGGTACCTGGAGGGCTTGCGGCACGCGCCAGCCTCAGCGGAGCTTTGCAGCGAGCCTGCTGGTGCCATGCCCGTGGGCGCGTTCCAGGCCTTGCTTTCGAAGCCGAAACCGAGTGGACCTGCCCAAGCGACGGTTCTCGGCAAAGAGAACGTCAAGGCTGGCGCTGGCTGAGGGCGGCGCTGAGCGGCTGGGATGGGGGTCTCTGACTTTCGGCCCAGGAGCCGAAGAAGCGCGAGCCGGGAAGGCAGCCACAGCGCGAGGCGCGGGAGCCCTTGCAGCCCAGGCCGGGCGAAAAGGCGGCGAGAAAGGCGTGGTGCAGTTGTGTTTCAGTGCCTTGTCAGGCAGTTGAGCCCTTGGTCGAGGTCCAAGGCCTTTCTGAAAAGGCAAGTGATTCGAACAAAATGAGACCTGGCTTCAGGTGGATCGCTTCTCCGGCTTTGGATCGCTGTACCACAGGTGAGGCCGGTGAGGCTGAAATAGTCTGCCCCCGTGCGCCGCGCGCCCCGGGGCGCTCTCAAGCCAATGTCGATGTCGAACGCCGCTCGAGCGAGACAAAAAGGCGAACGAGCGCGAACTGGCCTTTTATAGGGGGGCCTCCTTTTGGGCCTGTTTGTAGCGGGGAGCGAGCTGAGGCAGGAAGAAGCCCGAGGAGGCGCAAGCCCCCTTCGACTGAGAGCCGTCTCTTGGTAAAGGTTTCACAGCCGGCGCCCTCCGCGGCTTCCCCTGCGCCAGCGCCGTTTCAGGGCGAGTGCCCATGTTCCCAAGTCCGAGAGGTCTTTTGTCTCTCCGGTTTCTCATTGCGAGATCGGGAGCTCGTTCCTGCACTTCCTTGCGGAGGTGTCTGCTGGAGGCTCGGAAGGTCGCGAATTGATAACTCAGCTGAGGAGCCAGCCTCAGAGATCTGCGTCTTCCGCAGCTCCGCAAAAGTTCCGCCCCTGCAAGGGGGGCATATGGACAGCAAAAAAGATGCATCAGCATGGGGGGCGGACGGAGGAGAGGTGAGGAGAGCGCAGCGAGAGATGCCAACTTGCCAAGCCTGCCAAGCCTGCCAAGCTGAAGCTCTTGTGCGCCCGTTGCTCAAAAGAGGCAAGATCTAGTGCTTTGCATTCGTTGGCCGCTACTCAATGCCGGTGGTTCAGCCCTCGGGAAGCCGAAACAAAAAGTCGCTGCTCTGTGGCGACACCTGGGCGACAGCTGGGCCAGGTGGAAGATGGCGCATCTCGGACTCAAAGCCCGGTTCTCGGATCCGCTGCGGCCGGCACCGCTTGTGCGAAACGGCGAAACGGAGGTGTCCAGGACCAGGTCCAGGGGGCCATGGCCGTGATGCAGGCGGGCTAAGACCAGAAAGTGCCCCCCTTTCTTGCTGCCTGGAGTCACTTAGGACAACATGCGGGCAATGGCCGAGAGGGACTCACAGCTGAATCAGCTGGAGGCTGCTGCGGCTGTGGCATGCTGTGGCTGGGATGCGAACCGTTTCCCCTTTCCGAAGGCAAGGACCAATGACTTGCAAGGGGCTTCGAAAGCCTTCAGCTCTGGAGCGAAGCCGCTGCCTCGACTGAGCCACGCTTCGAGTCGCGTCCTCTTAAGACGCATCCATGGGAGGCGCCTTCAGAGGCACTACCAGTGGCAAAGGCGAGCCGCTCGACGGGCCACATCTCGGGTGCCTTGGCCCACGGCATGCGAGGTACAAGTTCTATTTTGCAATCGGGGCCGTCGTGGTGCTGGCCGCTGACTTGGGTCATTTGAGATGAGCTTGTTGGCGCTCCGGTGTGTCTTATTGTGAGCCTTGGGCACACAGTTCCAGCATGGCAGGTGGTGGCACTCATCTTGTTGCCCTCCCAGTACAAAGTGCCCAGAACCCGAATGCTGTGTGTGTGTGTGTGTGTTGTGTGTGTGTCGTGTTCGCATGCATGTGTTGCGTGTTTGTTGCGAAGAGGAGTTTGTGACGATTTGGTACTGAGTTGTTCAACTCGTTGCCAGAGGAAGGTATCCAGCAGGCGGTAGAGCTGTCTTTTCGCGGTACTTCCAGAATCGAGCGTGCGAGCGTTTCGGAGCGTGGTGATGCGGCAGATTTTAGCAGGACGTGAAACAGCTTGTCCTTCCTTTGCGCCAAACTCACCATCATGGGCCGATGATACGGTGTTCCTTTATTGGGAATCAAACAAGTCCTGCACTGTGCGATTTGCCCGTCAGTGTTGAGGAAGCTACGTGGCCTGCAAGCTTTGATGCTGCAAAAAACGTCCTGGAACGCGGTGTGTTGGTTTGGGAGGTACGTGGACAACCGTTTCCTGGTGTTTCCAAAAGGTTCCCCCAGAGTGATGCATTTTTGTCTGTGGTGATCCCGATGTTCTATCGTGTCCTCAATGCATGCGATGCTGGTGATTTGTTGGGGTGCTTGAAGCTGGAATACTGGTGTTTCGCATTCCTTATGGAACGTGGCAGTATCGATCTCGGAGGTTGAACTCGGCAGATTTCGATCGCGGTCATGCCTCATCAAGCGGCAATTTTTCCAAAGTGTGTTGATAGAAGACGAAGGAGTTAACAGACCTGTACACGTGTTTCGGTTTCACTCGCGACGATCTCCAGCATGCATGAATGAGTAAGATTTCCGGCTCATGTAGCTTTTGCGTGTTGCAAACCCTGATGCGAACGGAGGGTACTACATAATCCGATCGTCGTCGCGTTGTGTACTGCCGAAAGCATCAAAAAAGTGTTCGTCCGCAGGAGGGGCAGCACGTGAGGGAAGGATGGCACAGGTGCCAATGAAGACACCCATCCCGACCTCCTACTTCCCTGCGTATGTTATTGAGTTTCGGACGTTATGTTTCCCGATTTCTATGTCAGCTTGACTCCAACTCAAGCAAGTGTGTGCGTGTGTCTCCGTCCGTGTGTGTGTGTGTGCGAACAGGATCAGTAGTACTGAATTGCTTCTTCCCTCTATGCTACGAGTCACCCACAGGAACACTAACAAGATCCTGTTTGCAAGGGAAGTTTTAGCGACAAGCAGGGGCGTTACTACCTGACGGGACGAAGTGGTATGGGGGAAACAGTTGGCCGGTGTGCAGCAAAGGGGTGAGTCTGAGTCTGAGTCTGAGGCCCTTCTTTGCGGTGTCTGCGGTGTTCTTGGGGGCCTTGGCCCTGATCCAAGCGCCCCGGACCGGACAGTCGGAGTCGCGGGGAACCGAGCGGCACTGCGCGCCTCCGCTGCGCGCCGCAAGCGAGGCCGCAATGGCTTCGACGCGGGAGCCGCAAGCAGAGCAAAGCGAGGACGCGCAGGTGGAGCCGAAGACCCAGCGGGACTGACTGACTGCGAAACGGTGTTGCGATAGCGACTGCTGCACGGCCGAGCACGGCCGAGCCAAGGCTTGGAGAGTCGCTGACCCGTGATGGCATGGAGTGATTGCGGTTCGCGGCCCCGCGGCTTGAACCGGACCTGTCTCACCAACGGCAAGAAGCGCCCTTCAGGATCCAAAAGAAGCCTCTCTCATCAGGCCTCAGCCCAAAGCGCGAGGACAGTGCGGACATGCCGCAGCTCATCAGCTCATCCCGAATCAGACCCGCAATCACTGCAACAAAAGTTTCTGCAGCTCCAAATATCCTCTTCATCATCGTGTGCAGGCGAGCAGCATGATGCAGTAGGTTCTGGGGCCCAAATGAAAGTGACTTTACGGCTAGGTTTAGGTCCCTGGCCATGAGTTCCGGCACGTCACACATAGCGTCACAAGCTGAAGTTGGGCCAGCTACTTTGCACGAAGAGGATCTACGGCGGGCTGGCATACTACTATCGACACCGGAGATAGATGGGCATGAAGCCTCCTGGCCTGTGTCACCGCCTCGGAGGCACACGGCAGCCAAGTCCTCGCCAAAGAGACCTCAGCTAGTGGCTTTGGCAGAGACGCAGGAGGCTACGACCGAGGAGCTCGCATATCAAGAATTTGTTATCTCTGTATAGAGTTTAGATTCTGCATGAATTGACTGCTTATGTCCCAAGAGCGTTTGCATGCATTCACGTCTCGCCGAGTCGCCTGACAGCTTCTGCGAACTCCGCTACGGACTCGCCTGCCAGCTGCTACGAAAAGTGTATGAGTTTGCATGCAATCCTGAGACTTGCTTGGCTTTGCTACCCTAAACCCTAAACCGTGGATCCATCCCTGTCTCGAAGGCCCTGAGAGCCAAGGAGTACGAATCAGAGGTCAATGCAGACACGCTATCACCGCTACCATGGCTTACGGCACCTTCTGTTCTATCGCCAAAGCGGCCCTAGCGAAGCATGCCATACTGATGTAGCCTCTTGCCAGCCAACAAGCACGTGAGCCCCAGCTGCCGCTATGGAGTGAAGAAGCCTTGCAGGCAGCCCGGCCATGTGATGTCCGGTGGTAATGGAGTGGAGAGCGAACGAATCGTGAACGAATCAAGTGTATCAAGCGGATGGCACGTATACATAGCAGTCCGGAAGTTCGCACCAGGATCATGCACAACGATTAACAGTGACATACAGATATACAGTGGTTTGCTTTCGCCTCGCTCAACAGGGGTGGTCATGTGCGCCATCATGCACGCGTATTCCCAGCGACGTCATCACAACAAGCAGTCGCCAAGAGCACTCAAAGAGACGGAGCAGTTCGTATCGCAATCGGAGCGTGCCGCACTGCCGCGCCCGCTCTGCCGCGCCGAGGCAGTGATGCAAGCCTGGGCACCGCGAGCGCCCAAAGGGCCCTGCATCGGGCCTCAAGGGCACTGCCCTCCTGGGCCCATGGGCCCCATGGGCCCCATGGGCCCCATGGGCCCCATCACGGCCATCGGTCTTGGTCTTGGCCAGACGCCAAGTGCAGAGCCTTAGAGCCTTGCGCGGCTTTGTGTTTTTGCCTGTCCTCTCGGGCCATGTCCAGGGCCTGCAATTCCTGCCGTGCCTGCGCCTGGCGCATGGGCTGGAGGCCATCGTGTCACATCACGACGAATTGCACCTACGGACTGGTAGACTTCACCGACGATATAGAATATCATCGCACCCTAAGATGGCCCACGGCCCCAGGCAGGTTGTCGCATTTCCGCGTTTGCAAGTCGCTCAGTGTTGCCATGCTACTTTGGCTCGCGAGAGCGCAGGTGCGCTGCGCTCGCAGATGGTGCAGCTTCCTGGCTGAACTCGTGGATGCTCGTGGTGTTTTGAAGCTGAGATCCGCCGAGATCTGAGGCCCAAGGCCAGGGCCTCCGACTCTCCCACCGTGCATGCCGCAGTCGATGTCGGATGATGCCGGCGCAGTGAGGCGGCGCCACCGGGTTTTGGGCCAGCGTGTCCATTCTGTGGCAACATCTATGCCCGGGACTCGGACTCTCTTTGGCTTTGCCTGAGATTTCGGGGAGAGTGAGGCACCGGACGCTCGGTTCTGCCGCAAATGCGGTCAGCCCAGAGCAGAGGCTCGGGGGCGGGCTCGGGCGGGCTCGGGCGGGCTGTGGTCGAAGCGTTGACGCGCCTCTGCCGTGCCTTTTAACCGTCAGTCAGGTGAAAGCCTCGGTGCCGCCTCCAGTGCCTGGCCATGGCCTCAGCCCTCAGCGTGCCAAAGGAAAGCCTGCGCTGTGCGCTGCGTGGCCTTCGAGGCTTCCAAGGCCAAAGGGAGGCGCGCTGCTCCTTCCCGCTCGTCTTGCGACACGGACGCGGTGTGACGTGATGGGGGCAGAGGTGGGCCTTCGCCGCTTTCCTTCTGCTCCCAATGTTCAGGCCCGGGTTTGTGCGAGTCCATCCTTGGTCCTTCGTCTCTCTGTTCTCAGGCCTGCGGCCTCTCCTTCACGCCCTCGCCGGTGTCCGCTCAGCGCGGTGTTTCAGCAGCAAGGATTTTCTGAGCTCCGAGGCGGCCATGTGCTCCAACAGGAGGCGCGCTCTGCTGTCGACTAGTTTCTTGGAGCTTTTGCGCTGGCAGGGAGCATGTGGTGAGGGAGGCGTCTGCACCTGCACCGCAGGCACCGCAGGCACAGGGGACTCTGCGAGTGTTCTCCTACCCTGCCACGGCGCAGACTTCTCTGAAGCCCCTAGGCCCAGGCCAGCGCTGGTCCCTTTCTGGGCGCCCTGCTCCCCCTGCCAGCAGTGCCGCAGGCGCCGGCGCCAAAAAGCTCATTCGTACAAAACACAACACACCGCTCCCTGTTCTGGCTTTTGCTTTGTTTACATTCATAGTTTATATTTTCTATGGCCGAGGTGAAGGAAATCGTGGAGGTCGCCTCGACTGCAGCCACCACGCAGCCTGAGGACGCAACAGCCACGTGGGCCGGAACGAGCCATGCAAAGTGCGGCGCATCCGCGACAGCACCTTAAATACATAGATGACCATAGCGCATAGCCATAGATGCTATACAGGATCTGCGCCCCCTTTGGGGCATGTTCGAGCACATGTCAGCTGCCCCAGCTCCAGGATAGGTGCCTTTCCTGATCGAAGCTGCTGATTAGACACGCTCTTTTCTGCTGTTATTGCTGCGAACAGATAATCCCTTCCCCCTAACATTAAACCCCCCTAATACAAAAACCTCCCGGCCCCGGGATTTCGCGGTTTCGGGCCTCTCGGAGGATCCAATGAAGCAGTTTCAAGTGGTCGGAACCCCGGGAAGGGAAGTCTGCTGTCGATTCGCCGACACATGCTGTTGAAGGTGATACGAGAGAAGCCTATTTCACAGCAAGTCGAGAAAGTAGTGGAGGTGGAGCGGGGCGCATGGTGGAGCAGAGCTGCAAGAATCAGAATCTGCCACCGGCACCGGCGCCAGGTTCCTCATGTGTCGGTATCTGACAACACCATTGAGGCAGGCAAATGAGGGATTCCAGCGTGTTTCCGCGTTTGGAAGTACTTGCAGGTGCCTGTCTCGCTGGTACAAGAAAAAGTGGTGGAGGTCCATATCCATAGCGGCGCGGTTGCAGAGCAGCGCTGTTTTGCGCAGAGGTACCCGAAGTGCAGTATGTGGAGCTCTTGAAGCAGGTGCCGAAGGCGGGCCCTGAAGGACAGCAGCTTCGACCTTTCCCTACGTCGCAGCGCAGGTGCAATACCAAGAAAGGCTCCTGCAGGTTCGTGCAAGAGAGGGAGAAAGTTTGTTTGAGGGTTGCTCTAGCCCGATGATGTATCCGTTATCTCAGGCAAGTTGCATCTTCCTTGCCAAGCGTTGTTTTTCTTGTCAACGGGGTGCGCGCAATCGCGCTCAAGGGCGGAGGGGCGCAATTCGCAGGTGGAGAAGTTGGTGGCCGAGGCCAGGACTGTGGAGGTGGAGGTTCCCGTGGAAGTCCAACAGGCCAGGGCGGAGCCAGGGCGGCGTCGGATCCATGGCCCCGCACATGGCACTAGGAGCGGCTGGTGGAGGTGAGCCAGGCTCAGCCGCTGGAAATCTGGCGCGAGGTGGGAAAGGGACCCGCTCGGCCGCAGTCGGCTTTTGCGGAGCTCTCAAGCTCTTTGAGAAATTTCGCGAGGTGGCGAAGGTGCAAAGACAGTCTCTTGCTCCTCAGCTCGCAGATGTCCATTTAGCGGAAGGGAGAGTCTCGGAGTCTAGGCCTTGTAACTCTAGGCTTAAGCCACTCAGGCCAAGCATTTCGCAAAGCCCGTGGTGCAGTGGAAGGAAAGCCTGCGTGAGGCCAGCAGCGCAGGGTCCTACTTAACGGCCACAAAAACGCGACCGCGGCGCCCACCGCGCCCGACCGCTCCGCGGCGTCGCTCCGCGTCGCTCCGGTTTCGATTGGGCAGGTCCCGCAGACCACCGTCCGGGAGCAGATCCAGGAGGCGCGAGAAGGGCCTCCCCGCCCGCATCTGCCCGCATGCCTTTGGCCAGAGCGGCAGCCAGAGAAGGAAAGGCGTCACACAGGTGCACACGCTTGCGATACGATATGCGAAGCCCCGTCGGGGCCAGGCAAAGGCCCAAGTATTTCAACATCAGAGCTTTTCTTAATGGCCTGTGCTTCAGTGTCGGTCTCCATGTCCATGGTGGTCATGCTGGAGTCGTCGAGCTAGGGCAGCCAGGATGGGCCATTTTTGGCCACACCGTGGCCACACTGAACAACAAAATCCCGACTTGTCCGTCTGCAAGCGGCTGATGGGCCGCGGAAGTCGTGTTTCTCCAGAGCTTGTGATCCAATGCTGCTTCGACGGCCGTCTGTGCGGAGTGGCTCGCTCAAGTCAGCTGATCGGTGAGCCGTTGAGCTCTTGAACCTTGGAAGCTTTGGCACACGTCCAAGCTCTTTGCCAGCGACGTATAGGAGTGGTGTCCCGAATGAAATCTTTCGAACTAGACAGTTTGGGAGATTGAAGGTTTGAAGCTTGATTCAACCCTTAGGCTTGCAAGGTGCAGAAGTTCGAAAAGTTCGTGCACCTTTATACAGTAGAAGCCCAAAGGTTGGAAACCTTAAGTAGTGTATAAGGAATCCCAGCACTATTTGTCCTTCATCCGGTTTCCAACTTTTTGGGGTTTACTATATGCGCAAGCGAGCGGGCATCACACTTCGAGCTGTCAAGCTCGAAACTTTGGAACTCTCAAACTTTCCTGCCTTCGAGCTCCACTCGCTGCTTCGAGCTCAATCTCCAAACTTGAGGCTCGGGCGAGGTTTCAGATTTTGAAACTTTGCAGGTTCGACCTGACTTATTCGGCTGGCCTGGCGAATGACGTGATTCGGTTGACATCAGCAAATTGATCACAAACTGGCTGTTCTGCGGACATTTTGGAGAACATGTAAACAGACTTCATCCCGTGGTGCACCAAAAGCGCAAATTGCATAGTCGCATGGAGACTCCGGGAGTCTGAAACAGCACTTGCAGTCCATGCCGTTCCTTGGACGGACAACCTTGATCATCACCACGGCTGTTACAACACCTCTTGTCCACAGAATCTCAGAATCTGGCTTTCCAGTCCAAATCAACAGCAATCGGCCGTGTGACGTCACGCCGGCGATTTGATTCTTGAAGCGGGTTGGAAAAGGTATCAGTGCCTCACCACAACTGGCTTTGTGCAGACAGACATGCAGACATGCAGAGAGACATGCAGACAGACATGCAGACAGACATGCAGACATGCAAACAGACATGCAGAGAGACATGCAGACAGACATGCAAACAGACATGCAGACAGACATGCAGACATGCAGACCGACATGCAGACAGACATGCAGACAGACATGCAGACATGCAGACCGACATGCAGACATGCAGACATGCAGACAGACATGCAGACATGCAGACAGACATGCAGACATGCAGACATGCAGACATGCAGACATGCAGACAGACATGCAAACAGACATGCAGACAGACATGCAGACAGACAGGCAGACAGGCAGACAGACATGCAGACATGCAGACTTTTCGCAAAGTGGGGATTCTCAGGATCCACAGTTGTAAAGTGGGGATTCTCACATCGAAAACAGTGTCTGTGGTTGTAAAGTGGGGATTCTGGTTGTAACGTGGGGATTCTGGTTGTGAAGCGGGTTAATCTCCCCCTCACCCCCCTCCCCAAGCCCCAAACCTGAAAAGCTGCAAAGCCCCAAACCTGAAAGCCTGCAAAAAACCCGCGATTCCCGTGCAAAAGGTCAGGCTCCAAACTCACGTATGCTTTCGTTTTTCCTTCAAATATTCGAGTTCGACTTGAAGACCCTATTCGTGACATCAAAATACAATTAACGAAGTACCATGAAGCTGAGTGTACTGTGGAAAAGCACGCGCATGAAAGGGGTCTCTTTGTTCGACAACGGTTACAGTGACCTCGCAGGGTTTCTAGATTCCGAGTCGGCGGGAAGGTGCCAACAGCCAGGATCGTGGAGCTTCTGCGCGAGGCGGAACCGCCATGCCGCGACTCCTCGCAGGCGCTTGCGACGCGGCTACGCGGCTGCGGCCAGGTCCCAAAGCCGGAGATTCAGAAAGTGGAGAAGCCAGCAGCCTGCTTAAGCTGCGGGCAAGGCCAGGCTCAGCAGATCTTTTGCCGAATGGAATTGAGGTCGAAGTTCCATCAATCCAGCTGACCGAAAGGCCGGAAAAGGCTTAACAGTTTAACCTTCACTGCCCATCACTCTTCAAGCCTGACAGCACAAGACCGTTTTAGAGGGTGGACATGAGCTTATTGATGTTTGGGCTTGTCCTCCAAAGCCACGAGCTGAAGCAAAGTCCATGTAGCCTTGTAGCCGAGCCCTAGTCGAGTGTAAAGAAGGAGCTGCCTCTCGGGCCTCCGCGACCATGCCCCGTGAGGGGACTTCGGATCTTCTGCGTACCTCCAATCGGGAATGTCAAAGTGCTTCGGCCTTTACGCCTGCGCAGAGTCATCTAGTCTATACGGACTCAGCAAGAACGCGAAGAGCGCGAAGAGCCGCTGCCGCCCTGCCGGCAGGATCGTCGAAGTGCCGAGCGTGGAGGTCCGGGAGACGGCCAGCGAGGCGCGGCCCCGCGGCCGCGGCCGCAAGAGCGAAGCTCACGCTGCCGACAGCGCAACGGCACGCGCAAGCAGTGCCAGCTGTGCCTTGCAGGTCGCGGCGCGTGTGGAAGTGCGGGAGGTGGTGAGGCAGGTTCCCAAAGTCGAGGCCGGGAGCGGGCTGCCCGGCGCCCTTTCTGGGGCGTTCCGCTGCGGCTCGTCTCTCTGCGTTCTTTGCACGGAGGTACAGTTCGTCGAGAAGAAGATCCCCAAACCCGTCATTCAATATGCTGCTCAGACGCACGAGTCCCCATAATGCCGTAATGACGAAATGCTTTTGAGCATGCTGGGAAAGCTCCGGCAAGGTGGAGAAGACGGTTGAAGTACCACATGTGGCGCCAGTCTGAATGTCCAAAAATGTCCAAAGTGCCAATCGCTGTTTCGAAGCGCTGCGAATCGCTCGAAATGTCCCCAGGTGTACGAAGAGCGGATCGTGGAGGTCCCTGAGATCGAAGTCAAGGCTCCGAGCCGTGCTCAGATTCAGAACGGATACCGCCTTTAAAGACTTTAAGGGAGGGATGTTTCAGTGCAGATTCCCTTATAATTTCACTTGTCCTCGGATTCGGCGTTGTGAGACGTGAGACTTGGCCGCCGAAGAGGGTTCCGTCCCACTGCAGGAGCTCATTCGGCAGGTGCCCGTGCCCGTGATCCAGTACGTGGACCGCCAGCCAGTCATGAGTTTTTCTTTGTTCCGATGCATTGACTTCTTTTCCTCCGGCAGGTAAGAGTACACGTGTAAGCGTGTAAAGGGACACAGATACCGCCTGTTGCAAACCCATTCAGAATTGAACTGGCGACTGAAGACTTGCGGGAGACAGCACTTCTGAAAGCAGGGATGAGCAAAGGGCGAGCTGTCCGCTTTCGGAGACAGTCCGGCCTTGAACCGGGGTTTGCTCCGGCGGCGCTGCGGCGCTGCGGCGCTGCGGCACTGCGGCACTGCGGCGCTGCGGTCCCTCCGACGGAGAAGGAGACGGCGTGCAGCTTTTTCACAGCTTCGAGTCGAGGAGAAGCGGGTGCCGAAGTGTTCCTTGCGGCTTTTGGAGAAGCTCCATGAGGCCCACGGCCCACGGCCCACGGCCCCTTCGCTTCGCACGGAAAGAGCTCTACTGTAGCGGCTCTCGCTCATCAGGTGCCCCAAGCCTTCCAGGAGGCCACACGAGGCCGCAGCCGCCAGCGCGACTCCCACTCGTTGTCAGGAGCGAGCAGTCGAAGTCCAACAGGCCTTAACCTTTCTCGTCGGAGGGGTTCTCCCACAGCGCCTCGTCGAGGCAATTGGAGTCGATCTGGAGGTGCATGTGCCGAAGGCACAGGGCCACTTGCACGTTCGAGGCTCGAGTTTCCCAGCCTCGCCGAGGTCAGCTACACGGAAGTTGAGAAAGAGTTTGCTGCGGTGACGCTCCAGCCACGCGAGAAGGCCCCCCCTTTTCCGGTCCTGAAGCTCAGCAGACTGCAGTATGCTCTTTCCTTCTTGGAGGTGGTGGAGGTGCCCGTGATTCTCCGGGAAGAGCGTTTGGTGGAGGTGCCAAAGGTGCAAACTGTCCCAGTGGCCGGCAGCCTCAACAAACTGCACAGTGGCACAGAGTCCACTCGACATGGCCGCCCAGGTCACACAGCATCTGAGCCCAGCTGTGGAGGCAGCACCCCTTGGCCGCCTTGTCCATCTTGAGTGTCTTCCCGCGCTGAGTTCGTTGACAAGCCCGTTGCCGTAGCGGAGATCTCCTTAAAGGAGCGGCAGGTGCAGGCCGGGCACAGCCAACGGGCACAGAGCCGAGGCTAGCCTAGCCGCTACTAGCATTGCCAAGTGACATATCATCTTCACGCACAAAGTCCGGAGTCTGCAGGGAGCCTGCCCTCTGCAGGCTCAGCCCACGGTGCTGATCGAGGAGGAGCTTCTGGAGATCCCGCAGCAGCAGCTGGTGGAGGTGACGCGCCAGGAGCGGGGCCAAACAGGGGGCCAAAGAGGGGGCCAAAGAGGGGGGCAAAGAGGGCGGGGGCGGATCTGAGAGCTCAGGAGCTGCAGCCGGTGCTCGAGGAGGTGGTGAAAGAGGCGCCGAATCTTCTTTGAAGGTTTGTGAGACTCGGAGTTCTGTCTCAGGTGCCGAAGTACCGGGTGGAGTACCTGGAGAAGGTGGTCGAAGTGCAGAGCCAAGTCCTCCCACAGGCGCGGAAGCACGCTTGAAGTCGCCTCTGCCTCTCTTTACCTTTTTTTGGAAGGACGGAGATGGAGCGGTGGAAGCTGCAAGCAAGGCCACCGCATCAGACCAGACTTGATTTGTCGAGCGTTGGTTCATCGTTTTGCCTGTTGGGGGTTGTTTCGGGATTTGGCGCTGTGTGCTTTCTGCTAAACGAACAAAGTCGTCTGCCGTGTATTCATGCCATGAAGACTCGCCAACCCGGCGTTCCAAGGCTCAGCAGGGAAAGGGAACGCGTGCGCAAAAGAGTCTTGAAGCCAACTGCACTAGGAGTTGCTGTAGATCCAGGCTCCGCTCAGAGTGGCTAAGTTCTCATTGGTAGCGACGCAGGTTACAGTACTTCTAGCAAAGCTACAGTAGTGTTCCTGATGGCTGCTCCGCTGTTTGACGATGATCTTTTCGACTTCAGCTTGGAGGCTGAGGGCGAGAACTCCGCTGAACGTGGAAGCGCCGAGAGCGCTGGCCCGGACGACAGCGCCTCCTTGGGCGCCGGCGCGGCCGACGACGTGCCCAGCCAGGGCAGTGGACGACGACGAAAACGTGGGTCACGTGGTGGTGCCCAGGCTTCCGCCGAACATCGATGGAGGTCAGGCGCTGTGCCACCGGCTCCTGAGTTTAGTGGCGACGTGGAGAGAGACCCTTACTGTTTGAGGCATTATCGCCGTAGGCTTCTTCGGTGGGTCAGGATCACCAAGGAATTCCTTCCGGCAAACGAGCAGGCCTTGCGTGCCCTGGAGAAGCTGACGGGCGAGGCTGAGCTGGAGTTTGAGGAGGTTCCTGACGACAGGTTTGACCACCCCGACGGCATTTCAAGGCTTTTGGGGGATCTCGAAAAGGCCTTCGGTGAGAGAGAGATCTTCAGACAGGGGGGTGTCATCAGGGAATTCGAGTCTATCGGCAGGATGCAAGGGGAGTCAATCACGGCGTTCATCCGCCGCTTTAGGCTTTTGGAGCGCAAACTGGCCGAGAACAAGATTCCGGAGTACCCCGAGCAGGCCAGGGTGATAAAACTTTTGGACGGGCTTCGCTTGGACGAGAAGGCTACCGCTTCCATTCTTTTGGCGGCGGGCAACAAGTACCAGATGCAGACTGTGCTCGAGGCCCTCCGCATACAGTACCCTCCGGGTATGAGTATCACCGGTTTGCCAAAGGGGTTGTCAACTCTGTCCTCCCGTTCTACGAGATCTTCCTCCTCACGTGCCTCGACCTTCAAGTCCTCCGTGACCTCGGGGAATCGGAAAAGCCAGGGACGTTTCTCTGGGTCGAAATGGACTCAGTGGCACACCGAGTGGGATGGTGGAGATGGCGAGCAAGCGCCTGAGGGCGAGGACGACTACCACGAGGAGTACCAGGACGAAGATCTCGAGAGTGCTGAGCCCAATCACGAGGACATCAACGAGGAGAACGAGGATGAAGAGCTGGTTCCGGAGTTTGCCGAGGACCAGTACGACAACGAGGAGGCTCCGGAGGATGTTTCTGCGCTTCTCGCAGCCGCCGAGGCCTTGACGGTTACCTCGAAAAAGCTTGCTGGCTTGGTGCAGAGCAGAGGCTTCTACGTCGAGGGCAAAGGTAAAGGCAAAGGCCTTCCTGTAGGGAAGGCAGGGGGCAAGAAAGGCGGCAAGGGTAAGACCAAGTCGCATCATGGACGTGGCAAGGGCAAGAGCAAGGACTTCAAAGGCAAAGGCAAAGGGGTCTCCTCTGGAAAATCCAACGGCGATCGACAGATGAGACTCAAGGGCTCTTTGTGCTTGGGCTGCGGCGCTTCGGATCATTGGATTCGAGACTGCCCGCATGTCACGCAGTTCCAGGCGCAGATGGCTTCCGCTGATATGGAGCTGGACCCAGAGGGCGCACCAGTCGCTGTCAGCTGGATGGTGACGTCGCATGCCGAAGCCGTGGAGGAAAAGGTTGAAGTCTTCAAGGTGCCACGCCCTCCAGCAATCATGCTGTCCACTTGCGAAGATGCTTCTTTTCTTATTGCCGATACCGGGTGTCAACGTCAGGTTGCAGGCAGTGTTTGGCATCGTCAGAAGTGTAACGAGATACAACCACTTGTGCCACTCCGCTTTGAAGAAGTTTGTCGTTACTCTTTCGGCCCCTCGAACGGCATGCCGAGCAAGGGAAGGTACCTCTACCCCGCGGGCATAGCTGGAGAAACAGTGTTTCTTGCCATCAGCGAGGTCGAAGCTCCAGCGCCGGGACTGCTGTCGCGAAGAACGATGGAGGCGCTCGGTGCTGTGCCGGATCTTTTGGAGGGTGAAATTTATTTCAAAGCGCTGGGAAAGTCAACATGCTTGTACTTGAGTCCATGTGGGCATCTTGCACTTAAGATTGACGAGTGGCCGAGCAGTGCTTTTGAGTGGCCCGGCCAGTACTCCTCCATGCAGTTCACTGGTCAAGGTCCCCCTGATGTGATTCATGAGCGAGCTTTTCCGCCCAGCAGAGTGAGGCTTAAGGCCATCAGCAATTCGCAGATAGCAGCCCGACCACCCCATGCCTGCACGAGATCATCCGGCATGGTTGGAGAACTGGAGGATGACCCTGGTGCACTTGCAGGAGTTCATCTACACGACCCAGATGGCGGTGCTGTACTACTCGGCGGCCACGCTCCGCCCGAAGTTGAAGGACTCGGTGTTGAAGCTCTACATGGAGCCCTGCTCGGCAGTGACGATGATGGGGACCCAGGCGGCAATGGCGGCAACGAATGCCTTGCAGCTCAATCGGTACCCGAAGAGCCCGGCAAAGTGCGACCACACCCACGGAACGGGCACGCGGACCTACGCGGCCGGAGGCATGCGGATCCGCATCTGCGATGCTTGCGGGAGCAGGTGGGTGTTGACTTTGACAGGCGAGGCTCTGGAGGCCGTTCCCAAGGCAAACCCCAACGCCAAGACAGGTCTGGGCTTGACGGACAGCCAGAAGCAAAGGCTCGCCCAGGCAAAAACAAAGGCCAAGCAGCCGAGCCCGGCCCAAAGCAGCGCTTCGGACGCATCTTGGCAGCGCTTGTCGGCCTCCTCGCAGGTGCCATCTCAGGCCAAAGCCCGTACGGGTTTGAGGCCACCGCCTCCGCCGAGACAGAGCTGGGGTCCTCAGAGTCAGAGCCCGAGTCTTTTCCGTATGAACGGACAGAGAATGCCACCTCGTCAGTGGCACTCCGCGAGGTCAGCGGCGGGATCGGACACCGATATGAGCGTCGACACCGCTGGAGGCCGTCCCCGACGAGTCCAAGGCCCTCGAGATTATCGCCCAGGCCAACCGCCAGAGGGCGAGGAGCTGACCCCGGAGGAGATCGACGCCATCTTGATGAGCCAGCGAGACGATCCGAGTCTCTGGCGCGAGAGAATGGACCGGGACGACTGGGAGCCGGACGACATGAACGAGATGTCCCCCGAGCTGAGGCGCGAGTTCGAGGAGGGCTACTACTAGGTCCCGGCGGTTTCAGAGATGATCCTCCCCCTCTGCCTGCTTATCCATGCAGCTCGGCGGACCACCCGTTGGATATCGAGGACAAAGGTTGCTTTTTGTTGAAGAACGGGGTCAAAAAGCGGCTACTGGGTTCTGCCAAAGCTGTGCTCCAAGCCTGGGAGACTGAGGCGGTCGTGTATGCGAACCGCGCCCATCTTGCCCGGAAGCTCCGCGACTACTCCGCCGACATCCTGGAGCTCGACCCGGTAGTGCCCGAGATCTCGGAGATGGCTCTGACTGCGGGCTTACGTGTGCTTGAGCCAGTGGGACTACTGGATGCGGTAGCCCAAGGCATGGATGTGCGAGTGCTAAGGAAGCTGATCAAGCGGAGGAGACCGTTTGCCGTCGTTTGCCGAGTGCCGGAACTCCTTGAACCAGGTGACCACGGGGATTACTCGGACAAGGTGTGCCAGTTGCTCCACGAGATGCTGGACCAGGGCACTCACTTTTGGATGCGTGCGAATAAGTCCGAAGAGCTTCTGTCTGGACTAAGGGCCCGCCAGCTCCAGTCAGCCCCGGGTGTACGCACAAAGGTGTGTCAACATGTTCTCTACATGACGGACCTGCCCGAGTTCTTCGAGGAGGCGGCCAAGCTCGGCAACGAGATGAGTTCCGTGTCCGAGACCAAGGTGATCATAAGTGCCCTTCAAGAGGCCCTTCAACGACGAGGTGATGAGAGGTGGAACCAGAACTGGTACGTCAACTCGGGTCTGCCAGGAGACGATGAGAATTGGATATGCGAGGCATACCACGGGAGTTCCCTGGACAACTTCGAGCTACTTTGGGAACCTCCTGGCGAACCTCGGGCGTCGGTGTTCTTCCTGGACATCAGTCGCCATGAGGACTCCTGGAAGCCTCTGCTGGAGGAGGCCGAGCAGAGACTGAAGAATCTGACTACCAACGGCGTTACTCTGAAACCCTCTCCTTACCTCGAGAGAGTGAAGTCCTTGGTCCCCTGGAAACTTCAGAGAGTTCAGATCTTCCGGGCGCCCAAACAACGAAGGCTGCCGAATGAGGTGTCTCAAGAAGGCACTCAACACCGTGGTGCAGCCCTTCTGCACAACGATGACACAGTCGTGCTGGAGGCTGAGAAGATCAGTTCCATAATACAGGCGCCAACCGGCAAGTTCGGCAAGCCCGTCAGGATCGCCATCTTCTTCTACGGCGACGCACCCGTCACCAGCTTGAATGAGCAGGATAACGAGCTCCCCGAGCAACCCAAGCCGAAGCCGGAGGCTCCTGGTGGCGATCCACAGGATCAAATGAGACCACATCAGCCTGGATACCGTGACATCTCCTTTCCAGGAGTGGAGCTGCCAGCCTGGCTAAAGCAAGTGCTTCGAAGAGCACATTGCAACTTGGGGCATCCCCCGAAAGAAACGCTTGTCAGGCACCTCGCCGCCGCGAAGGCATCGGAGCTTGCACTCTCAGGAGCTCGACATCTACGATGTGAGATTTGCTTGAGAGTAAACCCTCCAAGACAACCGAGAGTGTCCAAGGCTTTTCAAGCCAGGCGGTTCAACGACAGGCTTTCCATGGACATTATTTACCTCAAGGACGTTCGCGGGGGCACTCACATGTTTTTGAACCTGGTAGATGACGCAACCTGCTACCAGGCAGCCTCAAGATTGATGTCACGCTCCGAGGAGAATGTTGTGGCGAACCTCATCAACGGTTGGTTTTGCTACTTCGGACCACCAGACGAACTGACCATCGACGCCGAGGGAGCATTTCGGGGCATGAGATTCGAAGCTTTACATGCTCAGTTGAATGTGGATGTGAGATGTATACCGCCTGACTCCCATTGGCAACTGGGAAAAGCTGAAAGGCACGGCCAGGCACTTCGCTACAACGCCACCCGTCTCATCAACCAGTTCGCAGCCTTGACCGTGGCAGAGGTCAACATTTGCGTAGCCTCAGCAGTTCAGGCCAAGAATCGGCTGATGCGCCGAAGTGGATCCAGCCCCAATCAATGGGTCTATGGCCGGGATCCCAAACTGCCGGGAGCCCTGCTGAGTGACGGCGGGAGCATTGAAAGTGCCCAGCTTATCAGCGACTCAGAGAAACTCATGCAGATAGAGAGCCTGCGTACTCAGTCGATGATCAACCATCATGAGTACGAAGCGAGCCAAGCTTTACGAACGGCCCTTTTGAGAAAAAGCAGACCTTACCGTGGCGAGTTCTACCCCGGACAGAAGGTGGCTTACTATCGTAAGCGAACCGCCACCGGTGACGGAGAAGGGACGCTGGAGGGATACAGGCAAGGCGTGGTGCTTTCTCTCGACCGCAACCCCAGCTCCAACATCGCTGCTAATCTCTGGATTCGTAATTCCCGCGGCCGTTTGGTGCAGGCCTCTCCTGAACAGTGCCGGCCCATCTTTGGTGAAGAAGAATGGTGGACTCCGGACCCTCAGGACCTGGAGGTTCTTAGAAAATTTGACAAGGATTTGCAGTTGCACCCCAGGGCTTTTCGACATGAAGACCGTCCAGGTCCCGCAGCAGATCGCCGCTTGGCCGAGGATGCAGCTGCAGAAGATGCGCGATCTGCGGAGCCCCGTGCCGAGGAACCTCTGCAAGCTCAACCGGGCACTCCCGTGGTGCTTGAGGACGAGGCCGAGCAAGCCCCAAAACCGGCTCCGTTGACCTTGGACCCGGCAGGTCGACCCGTGCTGGAGTCTCCCATGTTCAGTCCGATGATGTTTTTACCACCGACGCCCAGGTCTTCGCCAGGGACACCGAGAGCGAGGGCAAGGTCAAGATCCGCACCTCGCCAGGAAGCTGAGCGTTTACCCGAACAGGATCCGACGTCTTCAAACCCTGCACCTTCTGGTCCCTTGACGGCGCCCGAGGGCGAGGTCTTTCAGAGAATGACGTCAGGTTCAGATAGAACAAACTTACCCGGACAGGATCCGTCTTCAAACCGTGCACCTTCTGGTCCCTCCGGCGTTAGCCGTAGAACTTCAGTCGCATCTACCAGGGGGGTGTCTCGTCAAGTTTCAGGCATTGAGCCACTGGAAAAGATCTCAGA
>CAJNDV010003625.1:57292-87128 GCA_905221635.1 Symbiodinium sp. CCMP2456
CCCCGAAGGAACCGCATGCTCAGCCCAACTTCAGTCTTCCCAACCTCATGAACTCCAAGCGTATGCACTACAACCTCACAACACCTCGGCCTCACACAGACTCGACGTCTTGCGGCGACACGCTCGAGGACAACATCTACGACAGGGCTGGGACGGCTCTCCTGAGGAGCTGCCCGGGATCTATCGGCAGCAGGCCTTCTTGACGGCTGCCTACGTCTACGGCGATGCGGAGGTCGAGGAAGGTGTCTGCGTGACGCCCATTGCCCCGAAAGCCTCTTCGTCTTCGACTACTTCCTTCACTACCAGCCACCACAAGGCTCAGTTGTCAGAGTCGCTAGCATCGTTGCTTCTCAAGCGAAAGGACTTCGACCACGACACTTGCCTCCAGCTGCTTCAGGTGGTCAACTTTCAAGGCGTGAGCCGAGACTGTCTGTCTTACAGCCACCCTGGAGCCGGCTCGTTGACCATGGGCTACTACAGCCATGGCCGGCAGCATGGACTTACGAAGGCCACGGAGAGGCATCGCTTTCTGACGAAGTACCTCAATGCCTACTTGAGGTGCCACGGCCTTCGAGGGAAGACAAGCAGCATTTTCGTGGGCCGAAACATTCGGAGTCGGTACCATAAAGATGTTCACAACTCCAAGGAGTCGGTGAACTGGAGCATCGCTCTGGGAGAGCACGTTGGCGGCCGCTTGTGGGTCGAGGCCGACTATGACGCAGCCAACCCCCAGGGCTATGTGAAGCGCTCCATCAAGGGCAAAAGGGTGTCCGGCAAGTATGTCGACAACTACAGGAAGTTGGTCGCCTTTAACCCGGATGCCTACCATGGTACTGAGGAGTACGTGGGCGACCGGTATGTCATCACTGCCTACAGTACCAGACTGGCCGACGAGGCTCCGCCCGATGCCGTGAAGGTGCTGACCAACCTGGGCTTCAAGCCCAAGAATAAGCAGGTCGCCTTCGTGACCACTTCGCAGCCTTCGGAGCCTCCGCAGAACGAGAAGGTCCTCTCACCACTTTGGGAGGTGTTTCCTACGAAGGAGCAGACCGCTGCAGGCCAGGAAGCGGAGAAGGTCATAGCCATGGAATCTTCTTCGGACGAGGACGGCTGCGACGGTAGCACCGGCTATGGCGCTCGGCGAGCAGCCCAGCAGGCCAGGAAAAAGGAAGTCCATTGGCAATCTATGACCGAGGATGAGGTCGGCCCCTTCATCGAGGCATTGCGCAAGGAGTGGAGCGAATGGCAAAAGTGGGCAAGCTGTTCTCCTGTTTACCTTCAAGAAGGCTCGGTGGCACCCCACTTGATTCTTCGCTCAAGGGTGTGCTACAGATGGAAACCTACGCCCACCGGCCAAAAAGCCAGGCGAGGGTCGTGGTGGCGGGGTTCCGTGACCCGCATTTGCCATTGCTGACCAGGGATGCGCCGGTGTTGGCACGCACATCCTTACATCTGATCTTGCAGTGGTCAGTAACGTTCCGAGCCAAACTCTGGAATGCGGATGCGAAGTCGGCATTTCTACAGGGAGATCCTGATTCAGAACGTCCGGAGCCCATCTTCATGAAACCTCCTCAAGATCCCTTGGCTCAGGAGGCAGTTCCGGAATGGAAGGCCAAGACCTTGCTGTATCGCTTGTCGGCCCCGGTATATGGGCAATCGAATGCCCCGAGACAATGGTACAACCATTTCTCGCGAGTTCTACGGGACCTGCAGTGGGAATCCCACAGCCTCGATCCGTGCCTTTTCTTGTTCCGCACGGACAACAAGGTCGTAGCCATACTGGGCCTGCACGTCGACGACCTGTTGAGTTGTGCCCTTCCAGGCTACGAAGAGGTCCTGAACAAGGTTGAGGCCCGATTTACCTGGGGTTCGCCGTGGACCAGCGAGGACTTCACCTTCGTCGGTCGACGCATCAAACAGTGGCCAGACGGCTCCATCACGGTCGACCAGGCGTCCTACGTCGAGGAGGTCCCCTCCACCAAGGTGAAACTGGACGACGCCGAGCTCCTCAGCAAGTACCCCGAGCTGGTCACGGAGTTTAGGTCCGGCATCGGATCGCTGCAGTGGCTGGCCTCTACGACAAGAGGTGACATTGCCAGCGACGTGAGCTTGATACAGAGGCCTCCGTCCCAACTTACGGTGGCGGATCTCAAGGAGGTGAATGCAGTGCTGAGGTATGTCCGCGCGACGGCCGGGGCATCGATCAAGATCACGTCGATTGCTGTGGAGGAGCTCATCTTCATCGCCTACGGGGACTCCGGCTTTGCTAACGCTCCGGGCAGCAAGTCACAAGGCGGCTTAGTGATAACCGCCACGGACAAGCAGGCCAAGGTCCGTGAGCGTCCAGCGTCTTTACTGGAGTGGAAGAGTTACCGCCACCAGCGAATCCTGCGAAGCACCCTGGCGGCCGAAGCGGCAGCTCTCGATCGAACGCATGATCATGCACATTTTCTCGCGATGACTTTCAGCGAAATGTGCGATGCCGCCTTCATCTCGACCCTCAACGACCGGCCGCTCTTCGAGGTGATCCCGGTGACGGACGCAAGGTCGCTCTGGGACTCTGTTCACAGGCTGACAACCTCCTTTCAGGAGAAGCGTGTAGAGTTGGATGTAGCAGCTCTGCGTCAGACCTGTAAAGGCCTTCGCTGGGTTCCTTCAGAGCAGCAGCGGGCAGATGCGCTTACAAAGCGCTCAAAAGCCCTTAGAGATTCCTTTAGGGAGTGGATGTCAGATCCGACAGTGAAACTGACGGATAGCAAAGCCCCAGGGGACTTAATGCAGGGCGAAAACGCCAATATGGCGTGGCGATGAGTCTTCAGGCATAAGAAAATAATACCGGTGCTAAACGAACAAAGTCGTCTGCCGTGTATTCATGCCATGAAGACTCGCCAACCCGGCGTTCCAAGGCTCAGCAGGGAAAGGGAACGCGTGCGCAAAAGAGTCTTGAAGCCAACTGCACTAGGAGTTGCTGTAGATCCAGGCTCCGCTCAGAGTGGCTAAGTTCTCACTTTCACCTTATTGCTTATCCTTGGGCTTTTGCGTTATGTAAGGTTGTTTCTTTTGTGTAGTGATTTTGTTTTTTCTCGGGTACTTCGGGTGTCTGATCCGTGCCTCTTTGTTTTGCGCCCGCTGTCTTTTTTCGTTTTGCGTGTTGCTTGTTGTAGATTCACATGTCATTGCAGCTGTTGCTTAGCGGTGAGTGCTGAATGAGTCTGAATGAATCTGAACGTTTCCTCCGAAGGGCACTGGGAGCTCTGAGGCATTTGCCTGCATAGGGGAGTGGCTGGGTGTCGCCTCTTGCCCCTTGCCCTGCACCTGCGTTCGGGACTGTGGCGAAAGCCATGGACGCAGGTAACCAAGGCATCCAAAATCCCGAGATACGGATTTATGTCCCTGCTGCGTGTCCGAGTCTGAAAATTAACAATCCCACTTACAGGCCTTCGATTCGACGATTTGGAGGGCAGGATGTGACCAAAAGCATCTCTTGGGGTTTTGCAACCTTGCAGAGTTTCTGCAACACAGCGCCCTGCCGCCCTGCCGCTGCAGGGCACCCCCACCGGGCCTGGGCGCGTGGTGCAGGTGTCGACCATCGCGGCTCTGAAGGCCGCGACGGCCGACTCTCCCTACCGGGACGGCAGCCGCAGGCCGGAGAGCGGACCGGCCCTCTCTCAGCTCGTTTTAAGCTGCGGTCTGCGATGCGGTGCTTCCTTGCGCAACCCGTGCCTCCTGTGCAGCTCTCGCAGCCTCTCGCTCTCGCGCACGGCCTCGCCCTCGCACCGAGTGGCGACTGCTGCCTCGGATCGGAGAGATGTCCTGAAAAGTCTGGAAAAGTGGCTGTTGCGAGGTTACGCTGGAGGAGGAGAGCTGCCCCAGTTGCGGGCGAGCACGCGTGCCAGGGCCTCGCGGCGAGGGGCCTCCGAGCAGCTTCCAGTCGACGCTGCGCAGAATGTGTGTTTCTGTCAGCGCCCTTCAATCCATCTAGCTGCGCACCTAGCACACCATCTCCCATCTATCCATCTCTGCCTATAGATCTATTGACCACACATCCTGATAACAACGCTGTGGACACCACCGTGTGGCCACGACCAAACTGTCCTGCGATAAAAACCAACCGAAGAAGGACAACTTGCAGGGATGTTGCAAAAGCCGAGGTGGATGATTTGAGGGGTAATTGGTGTCCGCCTTCCCCCCTGAGGACCGGATCCCGTTTCTGCCACGCTTGCGGGCACCGATTCGAGAGCTGAGACAGCACAAAGGGAAGTTGTCGGCACGTCCTTAGGCCTAGGCCGTGGGGCCTTCCGCGGGCCAGTGATGCAAATGCACACGAGGCATCGCCTTGATTTGTGGGGCTACGGAGCTTGGAAACCGGGCTGCGGGCATTTAACCGTTTTTCCGCTGTGGATCCAAGTGTCCGCCGCTGACCAGAAAAAGGGGTGTGCGGAACCTGCAGTGAGCCGTGCTAAGCTGTGATGTGCCTCCGCCTTGGCCCGTAGGACAGGAATCTGGCTGGCAGGGGGTCCTCGTACACCAGTCACGGAGAGCGTGTTTCGGTTTGAGTCACAATTCAGAGGTTGCAGAGGTTGTTCTTTCGCGAGTCCCACGTGGCGAAGAAGCTGGGCCTGGCTTAGTCCGCCTGTGTGAGCCATGGAAGCGAAGGCACAGCGAAAGGAAGAGCCTCTTTTTCAACGCAGAAGCAGCCAGTCCTGAGGAGACGGAGAAGGCGAAGGCGAAGAACCTGTGCCACCAGATGGAGATTTGGAAGCAGCTCATCGACACGGAGATGAAGCGCGAGCCCCGGAGCGGAGCGGAAGCGGAGCGGAAGCGGAGCGGACGCGCGGATTTTGTCCGCTTGGGAGGACGGCCGCGAACTGGGAAGGGCAATGGGGATTCCTCAAGGGCCAAGTGCCGGCCGTGCCTGCCGGAGCTGAGGCAGGACTTAAGGATGATCTCAATCTCACGCATGTGGCAGCATATGTCAGCGCTTTCTTCTCTCCTTGCGGTCCGCATATAATATCAGGGTGCGGGCGAGTCGCGCAAGGCCTGCTTGAGTTTGAGGCTATGCCGGTGCCACATGAGACAGCCCCACGAGGTGACCCGCTCCTCTTCGACGCCAAGCCTTCCGAAGGATAAGGAGAGCCGCGGCGCCGGTTGGCGGGAAGAAGCAAGAGACCCCACCGCAGGCCATGGAGTACTTCACCGGCCACTCCGCTCAGCGCGCGCTTGTGCAACGACGCAGACGCAGATGCGCCTGGCGATGCGTTCCCTCGCTGGCCTCAGCTTTCAATCCCCTCCCTGAGTGAGGCACCCGGGCCCGGGCCAAGTTGGACCGTGCCGAGGCGCGCCGCAGCACTGCGTCGCCGTCGCGCGGACTCGCGCGGACTGCACGTCGCCACTTCGCAGCCGCGCAGCCGCCCCTCAGCAGCCCAGGCCTTGATGCAGCGCAAGACGCTCACGCCGCAGGAGCGCTACAGCTGCTGGGCCTGGGCGAGGTATAACATGCTTGTGTCCCAAGCCATTCGAGTCGCGCGGAGTCTTTCGATGTGAGGTTCCATGAGAATCACCAGCCACGAGATTGGCTGGCGGCCTTCCATCGAGAGGTTCGGCGTCAGCCTGACCCTGAGAGACACTAAGGCACTGAGGGAAGGGTTGCGCATGGGCGCAGAGCGTATCGCTGACCAAGCGTCCGAGAGTCTTGGAGGTCATCATGGCATCAAGAGGGATCCGGGTATTTGGCCGGACTACTGAGCAGACCGCTTAAAGCCTGAGACGAGCCCTCCTCAAGGGATGGCAGATGGCAGAGGAAAAAAGATCTCAGTTCATCTTGCTTCTCCTCTCGAACTCACGGCCTCTGCGCCCATCTCCTCTGACTGGCTCTCAGCGCGCAGCGGACGACGGCTGCAGTGGGCAAAGCCTCGGGCGTCCGCAGAATGCAGGGGCCCGGGCCGCCCGGGCCCGGGGGGCCCAGCCCAGGGCACATGGCTCCGAGCTCGGCTAGAGAGAGAGAGAGAAAGAGAGAGAGAGAGAGAGGGAAAGTTCGATTGTTAACCTTGCTGTGTACCAAAGGGTGACGTGTGACGGTGTTCAACTAGGGTGTCCACGAACTGCAACTGCACCGGGGGACAAGTTTACCATCCCTTCGAATTCCTGTCCTGGCCTGTCCGAGTTGACCTTATCGCAGTCCCCTCCAAGCCCCACAACGCGTGGGGGGCCCCATGTGGCCGAGGGACCTAACCAGTCCCTTATGCCCAGTGGAAGAAAGGAGGTTCGGAAGTTCGCGAGTGCCCGGGGGATTTAACAGATCCCCTATGCCCTTAAAACTCTCAACCATATATCTTTTCTCGACTTCCCCTAGAAAGCCCCCAGGCCCAAGCGGCGCGGGGAGCCTGACCAGCTCCCTAGGCCCCGGAGGCCCCGGAGAAGAAGAGAGACTTTGGATTTTGGCTCAAGGGTTCCCCAACCCGGGCGACTAGGGCTAGGGCTCTAGGGCTGAGGCTGAGGTACCTTGGGGCCGCTTTGCCTCTGCGCAGCCATCGGAACACCTCTACCTCCTTGCTGACCTACCCGTCTTCCTGCACCTCGCCCTGTTCCGCGAGTACGGTGTCTTCGGAGCACCAGGTGACTGGCGCTTGGTGGCGGCAAAGAGCCTTGGTGGAGTCAGCCAAATTTCACTACTCGCCGGGAGGTCCTCAGCTCTAGCGGACTGTATGGACTGTGGTGAAGGAGGGACAGAGAGGGAGAAAGAGCGAGATAGCCTTTGCGAAAGAAAGAAAGAATGACACAAAGACAGAGAGAGAGAGAGAGAGCAACAAACAGAAGAGAGAAAGAGAAAGGTTGCAGCGAGTAGTTCAACCCGTTCGCACGGCGTTCCGTCAGTCGTGTTATTCTAGGCGGGGGACTTGCGGAAGGGGCGTAGCGCCTTGGGCGCAAAGGGTGTAATTAGGGTCCGCAGTGCGCTTAGCAGCAGGAGTAGCAGAGAGATGGAGATGAGCGAGACAGAGTTACTCCGGCTGGTTTCAGTTCAACCAAGTTTGCATGGTTGAGCCCGGTTCAGGTTGGCGCACCATGGCAGGCGAAGCGGTGAATCTTGCCAGAGCATCAGAGTTGCATCCCGCCGCTGGATTCCAGGGTGGGCCACCGCAGTACCTGCAGGCGCTCAAATGACCCAACGACAGGGCCTGGTGTGATGTGCATAATCAACTTTATGGGAGAGGGTCCTTTAGGGTTCATTTGGCTCAGCAGATATGAAAGCATATGCCCGTGATTTTTAGAATTATTTGAATTCTTGGGCCCATTTCAGAATTCAAACAATTCGATTACTTCAAATCATTGGTTCACTGATTGGAATTGTATGAATTATTTTAATTCTCGCGCCTGTTTGAGAATTCAAACAGTTCAACTAGTAACTAGTTCAATTCCCTGAATTGAATTATTTGAATTAGAATTCTCAAGCAGGCCCGAGAATTCAAATAATTCAAACACCTGATTCCCTGACTTAAATTTTTGAATTGATTGAACTGCTTGAATTCTCAAATAGGCCCGAGAATTCAAAACATGCCAACACTTGAAATCAGACCCCCGTCCTTTTTGCACAGGATCCATGTTTCTTGAATTTTTGAATTCTCGGGCCATTTGAGAATTCAATAAAGTCAGACGTTTCAAATCAGGGAATGAGGTATGTGAATTATTTGAATTCTCGGGTCCACTTGAGAATTCAAATAATTCTAATAATTGAAATCAGGGAATTGAGTTACTTGAATTAATTGAATTCTGACATGGAACCGAGAATTCAAACAATTCAAACCAGGTTCTCAAATAGGTCCGAGAATGCAAGCAATTCAAATCAAGCACCCGTCCTTTTGCCCAGGATCCTTTTAAGAATTCAAGCATTTTAAGAATTCAAGTACTATTTGAAGCAAATGAATTCTCGAGTCCGGTTGACAATTCAGACAGTTTAAACAATCAAAGCAAAAATAGGGTTGTTTCAAACGTACCCGAAAATTCGAATATTTCAAAAAAGTCAATTCCTTGCTTCTCTGATTTGAATTTTTGATATTGTCTGAATTCTCAAATAGGCCCGAGAATTTAATTAATTCAGACAATTCATCAAACATCCGCCCTTTTGCCCAGGATCCTTTTCAAGAATTCAAACAGTTCAGATACAGCGACAGCGCCGGATAAGAAACAGTTAATGTGAATCTGCAGCCGTAGCAGCACCGTAGGAGAGCGGTAGGTCGGCTGAAGGAGTTTGCTGACGCCGCTGTGGCTTACAACCAGGGCGCCCTTGTTTAGAGGCAAAAAGCTGCCGTGCCTCACCAGTGCTACCTGGTGCATGTGCGTGGTAAGCGGAGCTGGGATAGGCCCAGCAGCACCTCACACGTGCTGCGCCAAGCGCCCTCGACTTTGCCGAGTTCTCTTTGGTGAGCCCCGGCAAACACTTTTCCGTTTGCGCCCGCCGCGGCCGGCGCTTGGCTTCTGAGCCCAACGACAACTTCGCCTACAAGCTTGTACTACGACGACAATGGCCAAGCTGGATACCGACAGGTATGGAGTTCCACAGTACAGTGGAGAACCTGATCACTTCGAGGAGTACCAGGAGCGCGCCTGGGATCTCTTCCATGGAAGAGAGGGTTCGGATCAGCTCCAGCTGGCCACCCCAGTTCACTTGAGAGCTGGTTTGACTGGCACAGCTTACGAGGCTGTGCGAAAGCTTGCGCACGACAAGCTGAAGACAAAGAGCCTTCTACAGCCCAGGCGTTTGGGCGAGACGATGCAGCAGTACATTGTGAGAAGGGAGCAGGATATGAAGAGGCTCGAGGAAGTCTTGCCGGGCAGCTCCATTCCGGACCACCTGCGTGCCCTCATGCTGCTCGTCTTCGGTGGCCTTGACCGTGGAGAACAGATGGCTATCTTGGCCAGCGTGGGAAACTACTATGACTTCAAGAAGATAGGCCATGCCCTTCGCATCCAGTTTCCCAACAGCGCGACCAAGCCGGTCCACAGGCGCGACTACTTGGGCTGTGGCCGGACGAGCGCACCTTCGAGCCCCAACCGTCTCCAGCTCAGGGCTCCGAAGGGCAAGGGAAAGAGCAAGAGGCATTTTGCCTGTGCTGCGCTGGAGGAGGAAGACGACTACGAGAACGACGCGGTCCTCTACGATGACCCTCCGGACGGCCAAGACGACCAGGACGAGGCCTACCAGACCGAGGGCTTCGACAACCACGCGGCCCTGGAGGCGATGATTCAGGACTATGACGTCGCAGAGGACCCCGAGCTTGCGGAGGCATATGCCACCATCACCATCTTCCAGAAGAAGAGCAAGAGAGGACAGCCGCAAGGAAAGGGACCCTCCTCAGCATATCCCTTCAAGGCCCAGGGGGAGATCGCCTTCGAGAAGGGAAAAAGGACCCGAAGAAGAACGCAATCAAGTTCCTCAAGCAGGTGACCCCGTGCGCAACCTGCGGCATGAAAGGTCACTGGAGCGGCGACCCGGAGTGCCCGAGCAAAGGAAAGGGCACAAAGTCAGCAGCCAAAAGAAGACCATGCCGAAGAAGAAGGGTGCATTCTACGTGAACCCCGAGTACCCCGAGGCGGCGGAGGAGCAGTACTTCGTCACCTCTCCTGGTGGTTCCTCCCCCTCTCCTTCGTCGAGGCTTCTGTCTTCTGCCGAGAGCTATATGACCCTTCGGAACACCGACTTGTGCGAGCACTCGAGCTACCGGGGCGGAGACGAGAAGAAGTACTACCGCAGCGGAATTGCCCACACAAGGGGCACTCACTGCAAGGAGGATGAGTGCCGCCGCGCAGTGATAGTCGGCAGGCGGAAGGACGCGGTTTCCATGTGGAGCTTCCTGGTCCAGTCCAGGTCGCGATCACCACGCTTTGGGGCAGCCGGGCCCGCTCCAGAGCCCTGGCCCAGAGGATCGCCAAGGTTCGCGCCGATGTCAGGAGCAACAAGACGAAGAGGAGCGCAGGAAGCGGGAGATCACCCTGATCATCCATGGCCCGGACCAGCAGGGAGATCCCGACGAAGGCCCCGAAAGACCGGGACTTTGTGACTAGCGTCCCTGGCCAAGTCCCAAGGGTACTCTCCCACGCAGGCACCGGTGCCAGACCTCCAAGGCCAGGACAGCAAGTGTGGGTCTATGGTGTGTGTCTTTCTTGTGAGGCTGAGCTTCCGCGATTTCCAGAGCTGGCCCCGGACAATGCCGACATGATGGTGCCACTGCCCTGCGACGGCAGTGTTCTGGTACAGAGAGCCCCTTCCCGGGCTTCACCTCTGAGGCTGTGGCTTCTTCCGCAGAAAGGAGCTGTGTTCTGCACAGGTCTGATGCACTCTGCCCTCAGCAACCAGGTGATGCAGCCCGAGATTTACCGCTTCGCCTTCTACCTCTACGGCCGACTCCAGCAACTTCGCGGAAGCCTGGATGGCAAAGGAATGGAGCTGGTGGCAAAAGTTCAGTGCGGTCGAGGAGCTCACAAAGGAACAGATCAGAGACCTCCCCAAGGACGTCAAGATAATAGGAACAACGAGAAGCCGAGGCTTTTGGCAACGTACATGGCGAAGCGCACAGGCAAGACGATGGAGCAGATCAAGAAGGAGTTCCCCTTTGAAGCAAAGAGCCGCCTAGGGCCTATAGTCGTGCAAGGCTGCCAGGAGGACCCCCGAGACATCCGCTCGGATTCGCCAACGGCTTCGCTACTTGCCTTCAACCTCGTATGCTCCATAGCAACAATGATGAATTGGGTGATCACTGCCTGCGATGCTGCCACCGCCACCAGGAGTCTCTCCCCATGCCCTGTTCAGAGCTCGAGGTTCCACATATGGTACAAAGGACGCTGGGCGAGCTTGGTGGCGAAAGCTGTGGAAGACGAAACATCAGTGGGTTATGTCAAAGATCGAGGCGGCCCTCTTCTACCTCTTCGATGGGGCCACCTTCCTGGGCATCCTCGTGACCCACGTCGACGACCTCTTCAGTGCAGGCGAAGGAGAAAAATATGATGCCGCCATTGCGGAGATGGACGTGGAGCTACGCCTCAAGGTGAAGCGTGGCAGTTTCAGGTTTTGCGGAAAGAACGTGGTCCAGGCTGATGGTACCATGTCACTGGACCAGTACGACGCCATCGAGGGTGTCGACTAAGTGTCGACTACCTTCTCTTGGACAAGGACCGCAGAAAGCAGGTGAATGCGCCATTGTCAGAGCGTGGACTCATAGGGCAGATGGGGTGGATCACCAGGCAAACGAGGCCTGACCTCATGGTGAATGTGTCTATGGCAGCACAATCAATGGGCCACCCGCTCGTGAAGGACATCGTCAACCTGAATAAGGCCGTGAAGATGCTTAAGGAGACCTCCCACTCAAGGTGGTGTTTCAAAAAGTCGAAGATGACGCTTGCCAATGCAACCGTGTTCTGTTTTGCAGACAGCAGCTTTGCAAATAAGGACGACCTGAAGTCGCAAGCTGGATACATCATCGGCTTCACCGTGCCCGAGATCATCACCGGAGAGACGGTCCCCATCCACATCATCGAGACCCACTCAGGGAGTATCAAGCGAGTCTGCCGCTCAACACTGGCGGCGGAGGCGAAGGGGTTCCTTTCCGGTGTGGAGGCGGCCGAGTACCTACGGGCCATCTTGCTGGAGATTGTCCACCCCGGCGTGACCGTGCCGGCACTGGGCCTGTACTACTTGAAAAGCAAGATCGTATGCATCACGGACGCGAAGAGTCTCGAGAGCACCCTGAACAAGTCCACAGGACAGCCAGCCGAAGTCAGATGCTGGCTGACGTCTTGACAAGATGGGTGCGAACCGCTCCAACCCCTAGAAAAAGTGCAGGTCACCCCTACAGGCTTGCCAGACAATGCGGCTGCAATCTGGGCTCGGAACTCCTTAGTCCAGACACGTCCTCCTTTAGGGAGTCCCTCCTTGCCTCTGTTTTGCAAGGAACTCAGGGCATTAGTCTCAAGGTTCGATACTGTCTTCTGCTCATACTCACCTCCAAGGGCTCCCTGGGATATAACCGTCGGCCTCATGCCCGACTAATATGCAAGCGAATCTACATGTCCGCTCAGGTAGGGTATTCCCCTTCCAACTGCAACAGATGCAAGGGACCAAAGGAACATATCCTGGGCCTTAAGTGCCTGCTTGCTCTCCTTGCTCCCTACGGGAGGTGACGCCAGGATCACTGCGATTCGGCCTACAGAAGCCGCCCACGAGAGGGCGCGCCACACCCCATTGTTATGGGTGAGATCCCAGCCCTTTCCTCCTGGCTGTCTGATGTCCACAGCCATCTCTTGCCTCGCCCCTATATGGACAAGCCACCTTTCTGTCTGCAGTTACAGCCTTCTGGCGGCACGCTTGAGGGGAAGGGCCTTGAGCAGCCTCCGACCTGTGGCTTCTGAGTGATCGGCGAAGCCTTCTGCCATAAGGGCTTTGGCATTCATTCTCAGATAAATTGCTCATGTAAGGCTGGGCCATGATGGCCTGAAGAACGTCCTTCCGGTCCCCGGAAAGAATGCGCGTCTTAAGGATTCCAGTAGGATGGGGGGAAGCATCGAGCGACTCCATTTGGCATTCAAGATCCTGTGCCCTTTCCTTGAACTCTTCCAACCTCCGCTCTTCTAGTTCCGCAATCAACTTCATGGCTTGCTCCTCCTGGACTAAGGGGCAGTGGTTGTGGGATATCCCCATTTTCAACAACCCCAACGTTGGATGCAAGACACGGAGGCCTTTCCTCCGTGACCAGCTTACTGAGCATCCCAGAGACTCCACCAAAGAGCCTAAAGGCAGTATGGTCTGCGGCCTAGATTCACCTCCAACCGGATCATCCCCGGGCCGGACTACTAGCGTTCCACCCTTAGTACGGAGCCACTCCTGTTTCGCATCTCCAGCCAACGTGACCGGTACCTTCTCTAACCTGCCCAGCTCAGGGCCGTACGGGACTACTGCATGCGTAGCCACTATCCAGTAGAGCTAAGGCCTTGGCTATTTGCTGATTCTCATCACTCCCTGATGCAAAGGCCTTAACACGCTGCTCACCCTCACCCACGACCCTCTTAAGGATCTCTTGTTGCTTGGCAATCACTTCTAAGGAAATTCCACCACTCAAACCGGCACACCTGGCACATGGCCCTTCACAGACACAACCTTAACCTCGTGGTCCCTAGCTAGCTCCCTCAAGGTATCCCATTGCAGCACTTGGGGACGCTAGGGTAACCGGTGTACCTTGGGTTGGTGGAGGGCCTTGATTATTATTCACCCCTGCTGGCGGTTGCGCCGGCCCACTCATAGGAACGGCCTGAACTACATTCGGATCTGCAGATGACGGAACCTGACCTTCTGGCATCGCCTGCTGCAGTGTCCGAGCTGCATCTGCGAGCATGCTTTTAATCTGCGTTTGCGACGTTGGCCTTTGCGCCGCTGCCTTTGCGCTCGTGTTACCCTTTGCATTAGGTTTTCCACCCGGGCTCACCTGAACGGCACTCTGCCGCCTTGTGGTTCTGACTCCCTGACCAGTCATGGCCGAACGTGCAGTCCGCCCCTTTCTTGCATCCATTATTCTGAAGGAAGAAGGCGCGCGGGATTTTACCCTGGATTCTCCGCTCCGGTAGCTTCGGAGGGGGAGTGCCTTTCGGTGGTGCCTTTGGGGGCTTAGGTGTTTTCGGTATTCCTGCTGCAGCTGCCTCTACTCCCTTTATCTTGGCTTGAGAAGAGTTATCCTTACCCTTATCTGGAGTCTCCTTATCCTTAGGTGCTCGGTGATGGATGGCCTCCAACACACTGAGGATTTGCGCATGCAACTTAACCACCTTTTCATTGTCCGGCCTGTAGAGAGGCTCGGCTCAAGCTAATCCTAAAACTCACCTCTGGGTTCTGGAGCAAAGCTGCCTTAGATATCTTCGTGATCGCCTTCACTTGGAGAGCGCAGTCCGGAAGCACTCCTCCAAGGTCAGTCATCCTGGCGCACCACCTCTTCCATTTCCTGAGGTGATCTAAGTCTATCGTATCTTGGACATTTGTTCCAGCCGGAGGGTCTTGGATGTTTCTCAGCCCAATCTCCCGTTCATTCAGCGACCCTGGCCCGTAAACCACGAACAACTTGTACATCAACGGTAGCAAACCAGACACTCTTGCCGCGCTTATCTCTTCCTTAACCAATACAGGTGTGACTTGAAGTATCATAGTTTCAGTGCGCCTGGAAAGCCTCTGCCACCTTGGATCCGCTAGCTGCGGGGATGTGTCAGGCTTAGACATCAACCTTCCAAGCGGATCTAACTTCAAGTAATGGTTTACCAGCTGGTCGCTTCACTAATAACCATACCCCATAACTCTTCCGAGTTATCACTGACATTACCCAGCGCTGGCCTGGCGTTGTGCATCAGAGAAGGCCAAGCAGGCATCCCCGCCTAACGCGGGCAAGTCCGGCAGGGACGTTACCCCTGGTTTTTCTTAGTTCATGGCGAGGAGCATTCTTTGGTGACGTGGCAATATCCGTCATCAAACCCTGTAACTGTGCCATCCCTGTTAGGACAACACTCAAGGCTCGGACCTGATGACCTGCCTGAGCTAGTATCTGCGGACCTAGCTGCGCTTGGACCTGATGACCTGCCTGAGCTGGCGGCGGAACTAGCTGCGCCTGGACCTGATGACCTGCCTGAGCTGGCACCTGCGGACCTAGCTGCGCTTGGACCTGATGTGATGACCTGCCTGAGCTGGCACATGTGGACCTGTGGACCTAGCTGCGTCGGGACCTGATGACCTGCCTGAGCTGGCACCTGCGGACCTAGCTGCACTTGGACCTGAGGACCTGAGGACCTGCCTGATCTGGCACATGTGGACCTAGCTGTGCCTGGATGTGAGGATTCCCAATTCCGAGGGATTGGTGCGAGGATAGGTCAAATCCAAACCGTGAGGAGGTGCATCCAGGCTCAAAATCCAGCGCGATAAGGAACCTGAACCCATCAAATTTCCCAAGCCTCTACTCAACCAACCAAACCTAGGAAAGCCCTGACCTCCCGAGCTCACCCTTGGTGCTACCTGTTCTCTTTGTACACTCTCATACATTCTGTTCCTAAGCTCACTATTCTCTACTGCAAGCGCCTCAACTTGGGCTTTCAATCTTCTTCCCTCTTCGTCCCGCTCAGCTAAGAACTCCGCCAACTGCCTCTCCACCGCCTGGATGTCACTTGACGAAGACGATGGTGGTCCAGCAGGAGCATTCTCAACACTCGGGAACAGAAGAGGAGCCGTCGCCTCCATCTGTCTCACGCGAGTCAGCGATGCTTCTGAAAACAAAGGCGTCTCAGGAACCGCACTGGCAGAGGGTGGTCTCGCATCAACACTCACCGATGACTTCACCGATGCGCACTCGACCGCGTCATGATGCGTCGGTGAGGCTCCTGCTCTTGCCCCACTCATCTGCACTACGTTCTCAACTGCCTGCACAACCCTTTGTAGACCTCCAATAAATCCTCCTTGAGGTTCTGAAGTCGGCTGCGGACGTGTCAAAGGACCCTCACTAGGCCCCCGTTGCTCCACACGACGATTTCCAGATGAGCTTAGCATCTCGCTGTTCCGCCCACCATTCGTCCCATTCAACAGGACCCGGCCAGCTTGCGTCTCATCAACACGAACTGTGCCTTGCAGCGGAGGCATCCCAGTTGAGGGCAGTGTTGAGCGCCTGACGTCACGTTCCGGCCTCCTTGATGAACAGTCGAACCACCTTCCTGAGCAGAGCTTGTGTCACGAGCATTTGGGCTACTCATGACCTGTTGTTCTCGTAGATCTTGGTCATGCGAATTTGGGTTGTCTGCTTCAGTAGCAGATGCCATGTATCGTCAATGTTGTTGCCACCGAAGGAAGCGAGATCAAATCACCATGGGCTTACAAAGCTACTTGTTTTCACACAGACATGCACGAGTGCTCTGACTTCGTTAACCGCCCTTCGGGCAAGTCCTATGCCTGTAGCTCATGCATAAAGCTTGATGCTTGATCGGTCTCAGTCCTTTCAGAGCCGTCATGGCTTAGCAAATTCATCACTAACAACTAGGACTGGAACTCAACCTCACCACAGAGCTAAGTATGGGAGGGAATTCTACAGGGCTTAATACAGCCCTTATCAAGCCCTTATTTGACAAGCCCAGAACCCACCAAAATAAGAAATTGAGCCTCTCAGGGGGGTCTGGACTTGCCTGATTAGGGCTTAAGAAGGGCTTTATTAAGCCTTAATAAACAGCTTTGGAGGGCTCCAAAGGCTCCATACCAGCACGAGCCAAACGTTCCCATACAGCGATTCGACGTGATAGCGGGAGTCGTCGCTATAGGGGTATGCTTCGAAAAGAGGTATATAATGGAGCAATCCTTTTCTGATCTGATGCAACAGTGTTGCATAAAAAAAGCCCTATGAAAACAGGGCTTGTGGGAATAAAATGAAGTTTTAGATCCAGGACGAGTCAATTATGAGTCGATTAAACTGTTGCTGTGGACCAGATCATGGTTTGGAAAGACGTTCTGCGATTGCGAAAATTGAAAACAAAAAGAAGAAGAAGAAGGGATTCAGGAGAAGAAGAAGAAGAATAACAAGAAGAATAAGGGCTCAATAAAGGCTGTATAAGGCTTTGTCATAGTCAAAAAAACCACCAAAATAAGAAATTGAGGGGCTCGATTTCTTAAATTAGGAAATTGAGGGGCTCAATTTCTTATTTTTGGGTGTTCCGGCCGGCGCAAGAAAGTGTCCAGCTTTTGGAATACGAAATCGAGTAACTTAGTTTCTTGGTTCTCCTGTTTGTGCGAACATAAATGGCAAAGACAAAATGAGAAGAGCAAAAACAGAAATTGGCACGCCGAGGTCAGGGTACCTTGGATTTCTTATTTTCAATTTGTGCATTTTTTCGAAAAAATTCGTCGCGCGGCTGTCCGAGGGGCTCTATTTTTTTTAACCAGTGATTGCTTAAGCAGTGCTGTTGCTGTAGTTCAACTGATTCAAATACTTCAAATCAGGGAATCTGCGATTTGATTTGTTTGAATTCTCGGGCCCAAGTGAGAGTTCAAACACATTCCAAATAATACAATTCAGGGAATTGAAGTGTTTGAATTCGTAAATGGATCCTGAGCAAAAAGGCTGAGGTCTTGTTTGAATCATTTGAATTCTCGGGCCTGCCAACATGTTCGAGAATTCAGCTACTGCGAGTAACTCAAATAATGCAAATCCTTGATTTCCTGAAGTGAATTTTTTGAAGTTTCGGGCCTGTTTGAGAATTCAAATTCTCGGGCCTGTTCGAGAAGTGTAATAATCCAAAAAATTCAATTCAGGGAATTGAATTGATTGAATTATTTGAACTCTCAGACAGGCGCGCGAATTCAATTAACTCAAACCAGTGAATCAGGGACTTGAACTATCTGCATTATTTGGAGTCTAAAATGGATCCTGGACGGGGCTCTGACTTAAATTGTATGAATTCGCGCGCCTATTTGAGAATTCAAACACTTCAAATTATTCAATTCAGGGAATCAGGGATTTGAATGATTTGGATTAGTTGAATTCTCGGGCCTATTTGAGAATTCAAACATTCCAATAAATTGAAATCAGGGATTTGAACTTTGATTTAATCCAGTTCTCAAATGGACCCGAAAATTCAAATTTTCAACTACTTCAAATCAGGGAATCAGGGATTTGAATGTTTTGAACTGATTGAATTATTTGAATTCTTAAATGGACCCTGGACCAAAGGGACGGGGGTTTGGCTTGAATTATCATTCTCAAACACACGACAACTGCCGATAACAAAATGGTGCTGTTTTTTCTGGATTGTCTGCATGTAGTTGGGACAGCGGACGACAATTACCGTTAACAAAATGTTTTTTTGCTGGATTGTCTGCATGTTTCTTCTCGCAATTAGGACAGCGGACGACAACTACCGTTAACAAAATGTTTTTTTCTGGATTGTCTGCATGCGTCTTCTCGCAACTAGGACAGCAGACGAGAACTACCGTTGACAACGTGGGGCTTTTCTTCTGGATGTGCACACACACACACACACCTCTTTTTGTGTTTATATGTTCCTTTGTAATATGTTAGCACATGAATACATGTCTGGTTATGTTCGTGGTTGCATTGTGCTGAGGGCGCAGCTCGAGGGCCATCTGGAGGGCCACCACCTCTCCGACCCCTTGTTGCTCCAGGCACTGCACTTTGTGTGTGTGTGTGTGTGGCAGCCGAGAACTCTGAAACTGCCAATTTTCTTTGTTGCAGTTTCTGTGAGGTGTTGGCGGCGGCGGTCCCGTTGGGCCTGGGCTCTTGGGCCTCGGCGCGCCCTCGGGCCCCGGGCGCGTGCTCCCGGGACCGCCACCAGTTCCAGGCAGGGCGCCCGCCTGCGCCTCTGAGCTTTGCACGCCCTTGGCCTTTTTTTCGTGAGGCCCTCCACCGATGCAAGGACGGCACAAAGTCTGACTCTGACATGTCGTTAAATTTTCCTCCTTGAAAGGCCTCCGACCAGGTCTGTCCAAGCCCCGGAGGCACCGCTCGCCGGCATCTTGCGAAGCTCTGACGCTGTGCAGGGGCCTGCAGCTCCCACCCGGCGTCACAGCTCCGGTCCGGATCACAGCTCCGGAAACAGTCACTGCATCTGCTGCGCAGCTGTGCTTGTGCTGTGCAGCCCGCTTATAAGGGCAGCTTTCTGGGCCTTGGCGCACCGGAGCTCAGAGAGAGAGCCACAAGAGCGCAGCTCGGCCCTCGCAGCTCGGGTCGGCGCACGGCGCGCAGGACTCTGGGATCTCCCGATCCCTGGAGCAGATGCGCGCAGAGGTGAACAGGGTCCGGGGCCCCGGAGCTGTTGCGGCCCCCGGGGGCCGGGGGCCGCGCATGGCTGCGTTGCTACAAGGTGGAGCAGGTCTGCAAGCAGCATGCAGCAGAAGCCAAAGCCTATGTCGGCCAGGGTCCCGGAGGGTCCCGGAGGGTCCCGGTCCGTCCCGCGGTGAAATGCGGGGAGTTTTTGTTCAGAGCGCGTTTCGTCTCTCTGCTTTGGCTCACAGCGGGGTCCCGGGGGGGCAGCGGGCAAGCAGCCATGCAGTCTCGAGGCGAAAAGTGAAAAGATGGAATGTAAAATTCGCTTGAAGGGTCCTGGCTGCGCAGGGAGCGAAGCAAACCTCTCAGCCGTCCGGGAAGCTAGCGAGGACGGGATCTGGCAGGGCATGCAGGGCGCAGGCCGGGAGCAGGCAGGGAGCAGGCTTGGCACCGCCAGCATACAGGTGTCTGGGTCTGGGAGCTCAGCCTCTCGATGCAGCAGCGCCGAGTGCTTAGCCTTGAGCAGCGTCTGGTCGCTGTCGCTGTTCCTGTTCCTGCTCCTGAGGAGATATTTTCGCGGCCTCGACGGCGACATCGATCGCGCAGGTGTTTGGAGGTTGCAAGCTCCGCGTACACATATAAAAAGCCTTCACTGCGAGGGACGAGGGCCTGACTCTGGAGCAGCAACAGAAGGCGGTGCAGGCGCAGCTGCGACTGCGACGACTGCGACGACTGCGCCTGGGGGTTTAGCTCAGGATGCCGCCTTCCAGCGCTACCTGGATTCCTTGCGACAGGATGCGAAGAAGGCGCGCCGACCGAGCTCCGGACCGCCTCCGGTCCCGCCGTCCCGAGAGTTGCAGGCCGTGGTGGAGGCCAAGGCGCGAGGGGCGCGAGTGCACCCGGTCGAAGTCTGCATGTCGTTGTGTGTAGCCTCGCGGCCTAGCGGGCCTAGCGGGCCTATAGCGCGTTGTGTCGCAGGCTTGGCAACAGACCGTGCAGGGTGGAATGAATGATGTGCCTCGTCGCGGAAGCAGCCCCCACATCTCGTCTCTCTCCAGATTTAGGGAGAGCCCTTGGATGATTAGATGTCAGGAAGCAACGGAGCGGCTGCAGAAGAAGGACCTGTGTGCCAAGAACCAGGCGCAGGCCGGCTCGGAGCGGCGCCTGCAGCTCCGCGCCGACTCGCGCCTCGCGCCTCTTTGCCTCCTCCGCTCTCGGATGAATGAGGTCTTGGCACAGATCGAGAACAACAAGGCCCTCCCCCGCCCCCGCCCGGAATTCCGGGAAGCTGCGAGTGGGCGGCCCGTCGCTGCGAGGCGCGCCGTGCCGAGGCCCGGAGGGAGTACATCGAGGTGCGAGCGTCCGCTCCCCTACTTGGCGCGTGCCTGGGCCTGGGCCTGGGCCTGGGCCTGGGCCTGCAGGCAGCCTCGTCGCACAGCTTCCCTCTCTTCACAGAGACCTTCATTTCTCTTCCCGAAGTGGAAGAGTGAGCTGGAATCTCTACTTATAAGTCCAGGAGAGACGAGAGCACTCACAAGGTACGAAAGGCAGCGCAAGGAACACTGGAGGATGGAGCTTGACCAACAAATGGTCCGAAGCCTGGAGCTGCCTGCTGTGCGCCTAGACATCGCGCCGGTGCCCCAAAAGGCAACCAACAAGATCTTGCAGAACCTGGAGCTGAAAAAACACCACGACGGGATCCGAGCTGCTGAGTTCCATCCCCGAGTTCCATCCGCTGCTGCTTAAGGACATGGCCTTGGCGTCCTACAAAGAAAATGTGAAGCGCACGCCTGGCCCTCAAAGAGAAGGTTGATAGGACGGGCACGGCTCTTGCCTAAGCCGTTCGCTTCGATTTCTTCCTTCCGGTTCATGTACGGGTTTGGGCCCTTTGCAGAGCCTGGGCTTTGTGAGTATGTATGCTTGGCGAAAGCCCAGTCTCCGCCAGCAGAATCTCTGGACGTAGGGGTTGCAAACAAGAGATCCAATTCAATTTTAAGGGACTAAGTGGTGGGGAAACAGAAAATCATTGCGGGAACATCTGACCGCTTCGGCCGGGGCCGAGACGAAGTTGAGATGTTGGACAACTTTCAGAAAGTAGCTTGAAACGGGTGCCAATCACCGAAAAATCGGATAAGAGATGGTGGGTTGAAACATGAAACATGAGAGCCCAAATCTTGGGCAATACTGTGGTGGGAGAAGTAAAGTCAGGGGTCATGGGCTTCCCAAAACCTCCAAGCCCGAGTAGGCTATTCTCGGTGGCCAATCCAAGACCTTGAACGCCGCACCGAATGTGAAAGCCATTGCAGATGCGGGATCATAAGTCACAAAGACGTGTTTCGAATAATTAACAGATCTGACTAACCTAGGAAGGTACCCCGGCACCACAAAGACCCAAAGTGTAAGCGGTCATATCGGGCCTTGCACCCATAACATCAAAAAGAGATAGACCGGATCCCGATAGGAAACGATAGGGCGGTACGTACGAAAGCTGTGAGTATGAAAGAGTGACAGAGACAGTCCACAAATAGTTCTCAAAGATGTCAAAACTTGGGAAACGATGCCAGTCATTAAGCTTTTGGCAGACTATAGAAATTTGAAGCTTCAACTGATCAAAGCACACACACACACATATATATATATATATATATATAGAGATAAATACATAAATGAATATATCGCTTTTTCGCTTTTCGTGGCTTTGAGTCCGAGTCGGACGCAGCCCTTTGACTTGCGTTAATTAGAAAAGGTGAAACAGTGAGTGTGCCTGATCTCAAAATTCGCAAGGACAGTCGCACCCCTCACAGATTTAGCGAAGGGTGCCGTCCTACGAAATGCTTCAACAGTCGGACACGAGACTGCTGGGATACAGAGACAGGCAGGGGTTCGATGCAACCAGAGACAAAAGGTTCCCCGAACAAGGTCAGAGAAGAGACGGAGCCGCGCGATGGGTTCAGAAATGGACCGGAAGGAACGTAGAGGGTGCGGAAGTCCAAATGATCCAATCAGTCCTTCGCATGAGAGAAGGGCGAACTCTGTCTCTGCAAGGTCTCTAAGTACCTCTGGGAAGGAGAGCAACTCTGGGCATCTCTGTGCTTGTTCATGAAGAACAGTGCGTCTGAATGGTGTCAGGATCCAGGTCTCCCTAGCAAGTGAACAGGAGTACCGTATGCCGGGCAGCAAGGGCTCTTCGACAACAGGGACAAGCCCGGTCGGGAACTCTAACCATGCCGTCAATGACTCGGAGTCCCGAAAGGTGGCTAGGGAGTGGCCCGGGCTGTCACAGTCATGGCTGAACCATTCGACGAAGTCAGTGTCGCAGACTTGTCTTGCAAGACTCTGGTGCCAGCTAGCCCATTGAATTGGGACTTGCTCGTCCTCCTCAAGGGCTTGCTGGAGTTGGCAGCACCATTCGCGGGCTGTAGCCCGCAGGCGGGAAACCTGAAGGCATTGGGACATAAAGACTCGCTTGTAAATGTCAGCTAGGTGACGTTGGTCCTCAACACGGCCTGTGTCGTGGCAGTAGCAGTCTTCTAGTTGCATGAGGATTTCTTCACACGGCGAGTCCGCTTCTTCTATTACTGGCGTGAAGTCCCACGGTACATTAGGCCCCTGTGCCTGTGTCACAGGAAGTTGACACTGCTTTCCATCATCAAACTTCCTGTTGCCAACGCCCGGTGCAGGTTCGGCAGCAATACCGGCGTTCACAAGCGCATGTCGACACCGAGCACTGTATGAAAGGTGGTTGCAAAGGTCACGGTTTGAGCGGTACTGCCTCAGGCACACGGGACACTGCGTACCTTGCACAAGCTTGCGTGCAAGTTTGACACGGCCGTGTCGTTTAAAGGCATGATGTGACCAAGAACAAAGGTTGTCAAAGACAACCCTGCAAACACCGCAAACCTCCCTGGGATTAGCTATATCAACCATGTCCCTAGGAACTGTGGCTCCAGCTGTGAGGAAAGCCCGAAAGGCAAGACCACGGTATTGCTGCAACTCAGCGGCCCAAAGATCGGCTAGAACGGCTGTCTGCTTCGCCTTATTGACAGCCCGCTTCCAGCCGGTTGGGTTTGCCCTTATGTAGGCAACAACTCCGTCCCGGTTAGCCATTCATCTTTGCAAGAGTCAGCCCTGGAGTGTTGCTCTCTAAACCAGGAAAGAGACTCATCAACTAGGCGAAGCCATTCCTGCTCGTAATGAAGGATGGCCCAGAGTTCGTCAGTTGCCTTCAGGATAGTCGCTTTGAAGTGCCTCAACCTTTCGACATGCAGGGCAACAGTGGCACTAGCTACTCGGGCAACCGAGAGGACATAGGATTGGCTCAAATGGCAGGCTTGCTCGAAGTTGAACTTGGGGCGAAGCATGTGCCGTGACATCTGCACAAGGCAACTTTGCAGCTTGGCTAGTTCTTTGCCTCCAACACCAGACCAGGTTCCACTTCCATAGTACAAGGTGGACTCAACCAACGACGTGAAAAGGACAGCCTTCTCATTCAGCTTGACAGCCGGAGATCCAAAAATGAGCTTTTTATGCTTGTTGAAGGCCTGCCACGCTGATCCGATGCGGGCCTTCAGCTCGCGTTTAAGACTTCCGTCTGCTTGGATCGTGCCTCCAAGGTGCTTGTAGGATGCTACTAGTCTGAGTCGTGCTCCAGTCCATAGGCTGGATGTAAGGGGTAGCGAGGGCTGTGCACCGGAGAAGATCTCTCTGGCAGTGCCATGCGCCCCAGTGCCAACAAGACTGGCAACTGCTTCGGTCTTTCCCGCTCGTAGATTGGGCAGGAGCACAGCTTGTAGACATTCATCAATTGTTGTTGTCGCTGCTAACTGCAAGCGCTCAACCAGTAGGGCAGGGGAAGGAGCCTGGAGGAGGATTGACATGTCATCCATCCACGTCACGTCTACTGGGTGGCATCTAGCAGCTGGCTTCGTATCAGTAGCAAGATTGCATAGCCAATGCGAGTTCCAGGGGAGATCAATGTGAATGCCAGCGTCATGGAAGTGCCGGCGAATCCTATTAGAGATCTCAGCGAAAAGAAATGTGAACACTAGGTCGGCAAGATTGTCGCCGGGTCTGGTTCCCCCTCGCACATGGGCCAGTCCACCCGTGGACCCGAAAGTGAACCACGCGTCTTCACCGACCTCATGCATGAGGTCGGCTGTCCAGTGCGTTGCTCCCGCGTCCCAGAGCAAAGATTTCTGGCGCACGTAGTCGTGCAGTCGCGGGATGACTTCTGGACCAAGGCTAAGTTCTTTCACTAGCCCAGCAACATGATGATCATTTAAAGGCCCTCCATGGATGAGTGGCCTGACCACACGATGGAAAGCTTCGCGCAGGTCGACGAATAGGACAGCACATGACTGCCTGTGTTTTAGGCTTGCGCGCTGGAAAGCCCTTACAGCATGCGTAGCTACTTGCACAGGTTGGCCTTTTCTTCCACCTATTTGCAATGGTGTGCAGGCAACGTCAAGAAGGGGGGCACACTTATTACGCAGGGTGCCATGGATGGCCTTACCTACGGCACTACTGACTAATATGGCCCTGTAGCTCGCACAATCCTCCTGGCTTCCTTTCCCTTTCCATATTGCATGAAGGGTGCCTCCCTTCCAGGCTATGGGCTCTTGAAGTCGGAAGGCAGCCTTGAGGAAAATCTTGTATACGGATTTAGACAACGCGGGGGCTCGCAGGTGCAGTAGGTCAGCAGGCACGCCATCATTGCCAATAGCCTTGCCACACTGCGAAGCACGTAAACTATGTTCTACATCAAGGAGCGTTGGCATGTCATCCCAGCAAAGCTGTAGATGATCAGTATCCCTCCGCGCTTGTCTCTCGAGACATGCCTGAATGTGGTGGTCAACCTTAACAGGAGCTCCATCCTCTATTGAGCTGAAGTGTCGGATCCACCGTTGGTCTGCCTGGTCTATGTCCTGAGCAACTGTCCCATCCTCAAGCTTAATGAGTGGAAGAGCAGCTATACCCCTAGCCTTACTTCTGGAAGGCTCAAGGAGGGGCCGCAACTTTTGCACGACATCCTTGGTAGACGATTGTGCGGCAGAGGTAGCGATGCGGGTTATATAGCTGCGCTTATCAGCTCGTATACTTTTCTTGAGCTCGGGCTGGAGCTTCCTAAGATCACAGACACTGCGCCTCAAGACCGCAAGAGAGTTGAGGACTTGAGAGATGGAACGAGCCCAGCAATGGGCAAAGCCGAGTCGCCTACTCCAAACGTTGAAATTGGAGCATCCGCGACTGGACCAACTAACCTGCTTGCGAAGAGTAACTCGCTGCTGCCTGAGGTCCCAGGTGGTATGGCTAAAGTAGGAGTTTCGTTGGGGCTTGCGCTTGAGAGGGAAAGCCTCAGCAAGAGACCCACTCAGGTGCTGAGCTAGGAACGCATAGTGAGTATGCGCATCTGTTGTCCAAGATACATCTGGTATATTAGCACAAATGGCATCAAGGTGCCCAGCAGAGGTTGGAGCTTGAAGCTGGCACATGTCGACCCGGGCAGGCTTGTGGGTCTTTGGCACTCGTAGACGCAGCCACGTGCGAACTTGAAGGGAAACCCCAAAGTGATCAACACCCTTTTGCCCAAAGTCAATGTCATACATGACATGTGAACCTTGATGTGCGACTTGCCAACTGGAAGGCAACGTCACAAAGTCAATTCGCGATGTGGCGCCATGTCCTGGGGATGCCCATGTGAAGGAATCCCCTTGGTGGACGTCGGGATATGTGGCAGGGACCCAGCTGTCAAGTCCTTCTAGAAGGTCAATCAAGACCTGAGGAGGTGCCGGTCCATTTTCCCAAACCAAGTCCCCGATACGACCAGCGACAGGCTGCTGAAGTCTAGCATTAAAGTCCCCAAGGAGGACCGTTGGTTCTCCTTTTGTTGCTGCTAGCAACCTATCATGTAGCTGTTTCCACCACGTGTTACGTGTGGGGTCAGCGGCAGTTGGCGCATGTATAGCAGCGAGAACAAAGCGCAACGGTCCCCTGGCAAATCTAGCAATGATAGACCTAGGACAGACATAGAGGATCCGAATGTCCTCGGGACTAAAGTACCAAGGTGCCTTGGCCTGCCATGCAAAGGGTACCTTTCTGGAGAGCCAAAGTTCGACTCCGTGGTGGCCACTGTTGTCCTGCTTTGACAGATAGCGCAGGTGAGTGGAGGAAACGATGGTCTCAGAGCGTTTCGCCCTGGTCTCCTGTAGACCAACAATGCAGACCCCAAGTGCGTCTAGTTGCTCCCTAATGTATGGGACCCGGCCAAGGAGTCCAGCATCAGAGTCCTCCTCGAGGGTCTGCACGTTGCAAGATTTGCTGCAAACGCTGGGCATATAATGACATAATGAACCGAACCCTCCATCTCGCGGATCATCATTGATGGCCGCGAGTAAGGAAATCCGTGCGGACGATAAAGATGCGAACGACAAGATCATCGCTAAAGTGTTGGCCGAAGATGTCTGTTAGATGTCGCTAACAGATGTCGGACGCAGAAGCCGAAGCACGGAGGCAATCCACTTCAACAAGACGGCGCGTGAGCAAATGTAACGAACGGAACGAGTGGCTTCAACCCGCTAAACATCTCCAAGACATCGCTGACCAAGAGAATGGTGAAGTTGAGCATGATGAAACTGAAGATGCTGAAGAAGAGGGAAGCGTTCATCCGTCTGATTCACCTACTGACTTGGGTCCTAGTAAGTAGTGGCGGAGGAAAGGCGGTGGCGGCGGTTCTCCGGATCGAGGTCCAGGGACGCGTAGCCTTCCTGAAAGATAGCGTGCGTCCAACCGACGCTGACCCCGTGCATGCGTTCCAGGTGTTGCATAGTGGTGTTCTTACCCGTGCGAACGACACCGATTGTCGTCGTATAGAAGACGAAGTTGGGGTCACAGCCCCCGAGTTGCTGCCACAATGTGATGGCAGGCAACCCCAGGATTGTCGTCGTATAGAATGACGAATTGGGGTCACAGCCCCCGAGTTGCTGCCACAATGTGATGGCAGGCAACCCCGGGCGAGTCATAGCAAAGTCGGCTGCAACATCTCAGACTCAGGCATAGAGTTCCATCAGCCCTAGAAGTAACTCCCCCTGACCTACTAGATCAACTACACCCCTAACGCCCTGACCTAAGGTGCCCGAAGCTTGTTGGCTTCCGGACTGGATGGCCTGCCACTCTCTCACCGATGCAGAACGCTGCTGTTCAGGCGTGGCGCAAATACGGCGCCCGTAGTAACTCAACCATGCCACCTTCGCCTCTGAACAAATAACCTGGCTAAGACCGTACCACCTACCTCTTTCACCGCGCGCTCCTCCTCCTTTGTTTCGGTCATTATCAGCTTGTACAACGGCAACGCGGGCCCGCTGTCTGCAAGAGCATGGCTCGATGCTTGTTGATCGGCCGTCAAAGAAGCTGAAGTGTGAACATCTTACCTGGTACAGCTTGGTACAGCCTGTTCAGGTGTGAAACACCTTACTCTACTTAAAACAGACAATTTTTGGCGGTTACGGCTTGGCGCAGGCATCTACGAAGCTCAACATTTGTGGAGGTATGTGTTTGCTTGTCCATGCCAGTGAGCCTCGACTTAAGAATTCTACCATGTGCCTCTCTCTACCAAGTTGCCAGTGAGCTTCACCAGCAGACACCTGTGCCTGGATGCCCTCTTGTTGCAGCCGATCCTTCCACTGGTCCCCTGTGTATTCTCCTGCAGGATCAACGCACAAAATCTTACAAGGCCCTGCCCGTCTGAATCAATGGTCAGCGAGAACCTCAAACTGTTCCTTTTAGTGGCCTCAGCTTGCTCAAACAGAGTGGCTTCGTCAAGAACATGCATGAACATGAAGCTTTTCCCTGCGCTGTTGGTCCAATAAGCTACATCCATGCCTATTACGTCCCCAAAATACCCATCTGCATGCGCTGCTGACGGTCGAGACAGTTTGGGAAACTGAACAGTTTCCAAGCGCCCGCTGCGTGAGTAATCCGTTGCTGCTCTGATCATCTTAGGCTCGGCTTTCCGCTCCGTGAGAAACTTGGCAAAGATCTCGGGAGCCGGATACCCCAAAGGCCCAACGTGTTGTGAAGACGGTTCAGCACTTCCTTATCTGCCTGAAAGAGCTCAAGGTAGCCGGCCCGTTCTTGGGAATAGTCCTCGGGGAAAGCCTGGAACTAGTTCACCTTCTGCAGGGGGCAGAGTGTCAGTACTTACGTGAACTCTAGGGCCAACAGGGTAGCCGATTGAATACGCTCCTTGCACTCCGAACGGTTGCTGTTTGAATACGCTCCTTCCCCTCCCCGCAGGATAAGTACCTTGAGACTCTGTATGCCTTACACCGTGGCAGCTTGGTCCATTCCTCCAGCGCCCCATCCAACGCAACCCTACCGTCATCCCTACGGACTACAATCGACTTGGTGTCGTGACAACAGACTACCCGGCGAACCTGCACTTCTGGAAGTAGCTGTTGAACGCTTTTCAGAATCTCACCCCCTTCTTCACGCAACACCGCCTCCCTTTGGAAACCCTGCCACTCACCTCTTTAAACACCTTCTCCCATGAAATCGACTCTGAAACATCACTACTTCCAGCGTTCATCTGAGGAGGAGCCTGTTTGCCCCAAAGCCTCTGACGCTTCAGCACTCGTTGCAATGCTGTTAAATCTTGCGATGGTGATTCCCGAATCCCTTCTCCTAAGAGCAGTCCTTGAAATCATAACAAATTCCCAGCCGGACAGAAGCAACATTGGTGCTGCACGTGCTCCGAGGCTCATCGAAGGAAGTGTGTTCCGTGGTGCCGTGTCGTGTTTGCTCGAGCTGGGTTTTTCACGGCTTCTGTGATGCTACGTCTTCTGGTGTCAATGGCTTGGTTCAGTGCTCGAGATGTGGTGAAGATGGTGGTGCGCCTGTAGAAAAATTGTTTCCTGGGGGAAGACGAATTCCCTGCTCCAGCACTGTCATCAACGTCCCCTGTAGACTTCTTCCATCTCCAGCGCGGCTTGCTCAAAGAACTGGGGACCGCAACATAAGTGGAAATGCCGCTCTCCGTTTGACACAAGGTCTCCCCGCTCGCTGTCCTCGTCGGTCTCGGGCTTCATGATCTTCTTCTTGGGCTGCACTTTCACCTTGGGTCGCGCTGCCAGGCTCTCCTGGGAACCTTGGCCGCCGCGTCGAGGCGTACAATGGCATAATTTTGGAAGCTCAGGGAACCCAGTGTGTTCAGCCCGTCTGCCTGGAACTGGAACCCCTCTGATTACACCAACCTGTGATGTCAGGTTCGCAGGACATCATGGATCTGACGCGGCCTATACTCATTCCTAAAGCACAGATGAGAAGGGTCAGCAGCTTTGCTCATTCAAGGGCGAGGTGCTGCTTTCCCTACACGAACTCCCCCTTTTGCCGCAGGTGCTGTGTCGGAAGGTTTGCAGCGCGACAGCGTTAATCCCATCTTGGTCGTCAAGTTTCCGCGTGTTCTGCAGCATCCGCCTTCTGCGTTGCCGTCGGGTCGCTACCGACGATCGACCCGGGTACTTCGCGAGGGCAGCGGCGCCAGGTGGAGGACCGAGCCGTGATTGATGAACAGATTGTGAAGTTTGAACGTGCCGCTGTGTTGAACGGGCTGTTTTCCAGTTTGATCCGGTGCGCGGTCAGCGGCATGCTGCGGCCGGCTGCGACGGTTGTGGACTTTGTCCCAACCCCGGCCGCATATAAATTACACCAGCGAAGACCCCAAACAGCAATAAACCAATCAAGATGTTGCATGAATTTCGAACAAGACAGCAAACTCGAAACTACAACACTTTGTACAGGACGGAGTCAACAGTTTAGGATTTAAGGTTAAGGTTCAGGGTTAGGGGTTTAAACCCTAGAGTCAAGTCCCGGCGAGGAGAGGCGCGTCACAGCATCCGGCTCCCAGACTCACACAGAGCGGAGACAACAGCGGATGTACATTGAGATTATGAGGGGAGACAAATCCGGCTAGTCCCCGGCGAGGCGTGTCACAGCATCCGGCTCCCAGACTCAGACAGAGCAGAGACAACAGGTTAAATTGAGATTACGATTACGAAGGGAGA